>CABHPH010111410.1:0-27516 GCA_902168325.1 Peromyscus nudipes
GACTTGAGAGTCTCCTGTTCCTTTTTATAAACTCCCAAAAGAACATTGAAAAAAAACCCTAGGGTCCACTAGGAAAAGCTCACAGTTCCCTTGGTAGCATGCTTGCCTGGTGTGCATGCAGACCCGGGCCGATCCCTAGCCCAGGGTAAGAGCAGGTGTGATAGCAAACACCTGCAACCCCATTGCCAGAGAGGTGAAAGCAGGAGACTCAGAAATTCAAAGTTATAATCAGCTACATAACAAATCTGAAGACAGCCTAGGTTAACTAAAACCCTGTTCATAAAAATGTATAGAAATTTATACATCATCAATGCCATTTGATAAATGGAAATTATATGCTACTTTCAAAAGAGAGACCTAAGGACCCCAGGCTAGGAACCACTCTACAGTTTTGGTTCTCGCTCATGACTGCGCCCAAGACAGCGCTCTTGAGGCAGGGATCAAGTTCAACTTCTAGTAGAACGGTATTCAAACCAAAAGACATAAACAGATTGATCTGTGTTCGTTTTGCTGAGTGAATAACCAGTCCTGCATATGTTACACGGGCCACTTCTCAGGAGGGACATACATTCTTAAAACAGCTTCCTCTGGGGTTCTATTCTGATCTGCATATCAAGGTTTTCCTCTTTTCCCCCAGTGGCCCATTTGTCTGAGGGAGGCGTTCAATTAGACTGCCAGAGCAAATTGATTCCGTATCGACCAGGAAACGCTTCTCACTTGACAGACGGCTATGCAGGGGTGGAGCAGTTGCTGGAAGGGTCAGTCTTCCAAGAGTCAGGGCCCAGATGTTGTGAGAGTGTGAGATAGGTGGGTGTGAGATGGTGACTGGGCTTTGGGAACCAAAAAGAAAGGCCCCTCTTCCTATTACAGAGTAGACAGGATGTGGTGGGGAAAGCTGCTTAAAAATGAGTTTCAGTGAAGTCGGGCTCTGGCTCCCATCCTCCTCCTGCAGGAATGGGAGAAGAAAGGAAGGCAAGGGTTTCTTTGCTTCAGGAGCCAACACTGGGGTCGGGAACCTCAGTCGCTTCCTCTCTCAAGGTCAATGTGTAGCTGAAAGTTTTTCTGATCCTGCCCAGCTCCTATGGCCCCAAAGTCCTGTAGCTGGAGTTTTCCTGCCTGACCCACAGTCAGGACAAATCTCTCTCACCCGCCAGTCCCACAGCCGCTCAGACCCAACCAAGTAAACACAGAGACTTATATTGCTTACAAACTGTATGGCCGTGGCAGGCTTCTTGCTATCTGTTCTTATATCTTAAATTAACCCATTTCTATAAGTCTATACCTTGCCACATGGCTTGTGGCTTACCGACATCTTCACATGCAGCTTGTCATGGCGGTGGCTGGCAGTGTCTCTCTCACTCAGCTTCCTGTTCTCTTAATTCTCCTCTCTGTTAGTCCCACCTATACTTCCTGCCTGGCCACTGGCCAATCAGTGTTTTATTTATTGACCAATCAGAGCATTTGACATACAGATCATCCCACAGCAAAGTCCCGCAGCCACTCAGACCCAAATGAACACACAGAGGCTTGTATTAATTAAAACTGCTCAGCCATTAGCTCAGGCCTACCGTTGATTAACCCTTACACTTAAACTAAGCCCATTTTTATTAATCTATATGTTGCCATGTGTTCCATGGCTTTACCTGTGTGCCATTACATGCTGCTCCCTGGATGATAGGCTGGTGTCTCCTGACTCAGCCTTCCTCTTCCCAGAATTCTCCTTGTCTGCTTATCCCACCTATACTTCCTGCCTGGCTACTGGTCAATCAGTGTTTTATTAAACCAGTGTACAAAAGCATTATCCCACAGCATCAATGCTCTTCAGGGAAATAGCTTCACTCTTCCAAGCACCCTACCCTAGCAATTATTACTGTAGGCCTGCTTCTTCTCCTTCCTCTGTGGACTGCAGAAACAGAACCCAGGGCTGCCAACTTCATTAAAGCTCTGGTTTCACTCCCTCAGACATTATGCTTATCTTTACAAACAAGAGATAAATGCACAGTTATTTTATACAAGAAATTGAGTCCCCTACACCTTGAGTATCAAAAAGCAGAGTACACCCAGTAAGATTGAAAAAAAGAGCTACTCGGGGATGGATTGCTATATTTAATTTATAGCTGGTACTTAGAACAACAGGCAGGAAGGTGAGAAGCTTGTGGTATACAGCACTGGCTTTTCATTTGGGCTATTTTTGAAATAATGCTTTGATTTGTTGAATGTTTTACAACCTTCAATATCTGACAGAATAAATTAAATCCTTCATAACAGCCTTCCCTTGATTGCTCCAAGTACCCACTACAGGTAAGATTGTCCTTTATAGCCAGCCTGAAAAAAATATCATAAAATTGGTTCCATTAAAATAATTAGCATGCACACACATACACCTTCACTTTAAGGTTTAGGAGCTAAACAATTATATGACTATGCTTTTATTTATATGGTCACATTGTTGGAACAGGGAGACATTGTGTGGCATACATATCATCTTGACATGCAGTCTGCAAATATTCCCAGTGAGAGCTGAAATTCATTATCAATTACAGAAATGAAGCCAGTCATGCTACTCACTTGGAGAAAAGAATTAAGAGATTTAAGCTCAAATCTGCAAATCCCAGATAGAGGGGAGAGACACTGTCATCAATGTATGCATACCATGGGGAAGAGCTGTGTGCATTATAAAGCAGACTGTCTGGATGCAGAGAATCCAGGGAAATGCTTAGACAAATACACACAGTGCCATGAACTGCCAAAGCATTGATATCATTTGTGAAGCTGCTTGGTGAAGTCCCTCAGACACATATGTACACAAGTCTGCAGTTAGCTGAGTATAGCTGTGGTTCCTTCTGCCTTCATTTGGAATGAAGGGTCAGATAAAATTTAGAACTTTACATCTAATGTTATTTAAGGAGTGGAAAACACTTCTTTTGTTCATTATTGCTCTTCAAATATTACTCAGATGTCCAGATGAGAATGTATTCTGAGTATCAGACAAAAGGTATAAACATAATAAGAAAATAAGTGAACACACATCCAAGGAAGAGAAAAATTATCTGTAGACCCTAGAACTTCACTTAAATGGAAATAAGAAGCAATTTTCTCAAAGAAAATATGAGCATAGGGAATTAGAATATGCCTTTCCCAAATGTGGCTCTGGGCATAAGGAATATTTTAACATGGTTATTTTGAGAAACTACATACACAAGGATAGTTCTGAAAAGTTGCACTTTTGTAAAAAGAAGTTTTTTTGTTGTTTTTCTAACAAGGAAAGTTCCATTTGTGAGGAATAAATGATACTGAGCCATTCAAAAAGCAATGGTATTTCAGCTTGGAATCTGAGACAGCACCCTGAGGTGTGCCATGGTTTCTTCTGGGCTGTCTTCCACGGACACGGATAGCACACATGTTGGTAAACGCCCATTTGTTCTTCTCTTGTTAATCTGCTTCTCATTATAGGAGTGTATCCCGACTAAGAACTCTGGAGATAATTACTCCCCTTACCCGACTGCTCAAAAGTGGATCACAAGTATTTTTTCTAGGGCAAATTATTTTCATTATTTTCCAAAAATAATGAATCCATAAGTTCAGTGCTAGCAAAACAGTACCACAATAAACGTCTGGTATATCTGCAACTCAGTACTTGCATTATGAAATTCTTAAACTGGCAAAGACCGTCCCAGCTTGGATATGAGATGAGTCAAGAAGGAATATACCAGGCAGAGTTATGGTCAGTAAGCTTCCCTGGGTGCTGTCTCATAGCACTGTGACCAAGACCACACTAGCAGACCAGGTCGTGTCCAAAGCCCTTTGGAAGAATATTGAGGTGATCAGTAGGCAGGACTCATCCCTTCCTTGGCACATCTTTTGGTGCCAGCCATGCCAGGGTAATGTGGCTTCCCTCCTTTAAACCAATGTTCAAACTCAGACCAGTGACTCCTCAGTGTCCTAGAGAAGAGGTATAATGCCAGGGCTGTTAGCAGCTGAGTACCCATAAGTAAATGTCTTAGACTGGTCTCTGCTGCCATGATAAGGCTCTGGTAAAAAACCAAGCTGGGGAGAAAAGCGTTTATTACATCTCACATTAGAGTCTACCGTCAACAGAAGCCAGGGAAGGTGCTCAAGTGAACCTGAAGTCAGGGACTGAAGAGAACCCCAGAAGAATGCTGCCTGCTTGCTTACTGCACTTGATTTCTTACAAAACACAGGACTGCTTGCCCATGGGTGGCAAGCTTATAGTGGGATGGGCCCTTCTACATCATTCGCTAATCAAGAAAATGCCCCACATACTTGACTACAGGTCAATATGATGGGGGCAATTCCTCAACTGACATTTCCTCTTCCCATATGATTCTAGCTACCCATGTGATATCTAGCTTTGTTTGTCAAGTTGACAAACAAAAAATTCAATGAACACAGTAAATAATCTCATAAACTGAAAAGTCATAAGAACTTGTTTAGACAAGTCACCATAGAATACTGTTTACTTTTGTGGATGCTTATAGCCTTGATGCCAGCTTCATGGTAATGGGAGGGAGAGAGAGAGAGTGAGGAGGGAGGGAGAGTGAGGAGGGAGGGAGGGAGGGAGGGAGGGAGGGAGGGAGGGAGGGAGGGAAAGCCTTCAACAATAGCAAAATCTGAAAAGACTTTTTTCACCTCTCTTTTTAGAAACAATATAATTATGGAAAATATAGGGTTCTTCTTTGAGAGTCTGCTCACAAATTAACCAAAAGGGCACAAATAGGAGGGACCAAAATTAACAATGCTCTCATGTAACAAGATACTGAAAATGCACAGAACTATGGTATTGGCAAGATGGTTGACCAGAGGTGCCCGGTGTACTTAGCCCCACAACAAAGAACCAAAAGAAGTTCAAAACAATAGCTGTATGATGAGAGTATTTAAGATAAAATCTAGCATCCAGTGTGGCCGAAGATGCCCATGCAAATGCAAAAGATACACAATGGCCTTATGGAGAAGGGAACTGAGCCCACAGCACATACTGTTGAGCCTGTGAGATCAACTGTGAATAGAGATGGACTTGATTTAGTAAGAAAAGGATAGCTGGAAAGAGCAAAACCATTTCTCAGAAACTCCGGCACTACAGATGTAGTTTACATAAATGGTGGACAGGACCAGACAGACCCCAGCATCATTCTTGGCTTTACAAAAAGAGTATCTGTGTTTTCTTCCGTTATCCTTGAAGGGAAGGCAGGATATGTGGCATGGATGCAGAAAAAGGGAAGCTGTGACTCCCCCAGGCAGGAATTCACCCATCTCCTCCATCCTTGCTCCTGGGACTTCCTTGCACAGCTTCCACTTCCTTACACCCTCAGCAGGTTTTACATTCCCCCTCCAGCCCTGGTGTCTGAATACTTCCCCCATCCTTACTGGTTCTGAGTTGTAGGAAGAGTTCACTCCACCTGAGTTAGTCTGAAATATCCCAACTTGTGAGTCCTCGGTCCACAGTGTGAGTGAGACTGGCCCCTCTGTGAAAAAGCACTAAAGAGGCCGTGACTCCGCTCACATCAGATAAGCACCTCGGATATACTGCTTTACTGTGCTCAGGAACTTTTTCCTGCTCTAATTACAACTTGGAGTTTAGAAAGTACCTTCAGAATGTGCAGAATTGGGTTTAAAACTCTGAGTCAGGGGCATATCTCTGGGGTAATTAGTAGCTAAAATCAATATGGACCTCTACTGTTAGGGAGTTACCCAGGGAATCCTCAGTGGTAATCAAACGAGGTAGAGGAGATACTTTTTCACTTACACAATTTATCGTCTCTTATGAATTCTTTTCCTTTCGTTGGATTTATTTAAAACACCACTGCTTTCCATCCTTTAATAAGTTTCAAGGAAACATAGACTATCCGTTTGCATAGTAAGTCAATATTCTCATCACCATTTATTAATACTGTGATTTTGGGGGAGAGTCTTGTATGTTAAGGTGAATTAAATTCCTTTTTGCCTGTGTGGAAACCAGAAGGTGATTACATAATATCTTAAGTTTTTTTTTCTAAAACATTTGCATTGACTTCTGGTCAAACAGGAGGCTGGAACACCTTCCAATACTCTTCTGTTGGGAAAGCCATTTTAAAAGTACAAGATTTAAAGTGTTGGAATATGTAAGTATAAAGCAAACAAGTAATTGTGATTTAATACACCTATGAAACTTTAATCTTAAACCATCACTGAGAAATAATTTTAAGCATTACTGACATAATTTGTTCAGATTCATAAATATGCTCAATAATTATTCTGTACCTCCAAAAGAATGGAAAATTGAACAACGTTGAAAACTAAGAAACTGGCTGCACATTAGACCTCTGAATAGCCAGACTGCCACTTCAGCTCACCTGTACACACTCACACTGACAGGACATGTGGATTCTCTCTCTAGTCAACAGAAGACACTATAGGCTGAGGAGAACCAGGGACAAAAGAGTAAAGGATGCCACATCTATAATAGACTGGCTAACATGAAACCAAACACTGCAACATGAGTGTCTCAGAGGCTCACTCACCCTTGTCTCTAGAGCCCAGAGGCTCACTCATCCTTGTCTCTAGAGCCCAGAGGCTCATTCATCCTTGTCTCTAGAGCCCATAGAGCTAGCCTTACATGTGTACCTCTCCAAACAAACAAGAGTTTGAGGTATTTCTCTTTGGAGAAAAAAATTAACTAGCCTCACAGAAAAGAGCCACTGGCATCAACATGTCTACATTAAGAGACAGTGGGAAGAAATGGCTTAGCCAATCATCCTACACTAAGGCTCACATGTTACCAAAGCACATGTATAACTTCCACGAAGTATATTATCACCCTATATTTAAATATGAAAAACGGGAGGGGGAACCAAGAAAATAAATCTCTAAACTTGTACAAACATGTAGGGAAAGGTCTTCAAAAATCACTGCAGCTGGCTATCCATTACTATAATAGCTGGTCTAAAAGAGCAAGGTGTGTTGACTCACATTTCTGGATGCTCCTGCCAAAATTAAACAGACCTACTGTTTTGAGCCTCTGGCAGGAGTGCTGGATGGGAATGGTAGATTGTTGTGGCAGAGCAAACTGCTCACTTCATGGTCAGGAAGCAAAACGCAGAGAAAAGAACAGGCTGGAGTCCCCCAGTAACCCTATTTCCTTCCACCAGGCCCCACTTCTTAAAGGTTCTCTGACCCTCTGGAGGCCAACCAAGCGTTTAACAAAAGGACCTGCAAACTGTCACAGGCAAAGACCCACTGGTTGCTAAGAGGAGATCCTGAACTGAATGAGGACGAGCTTGTGAAAGAAGAATCCTCCAGGAGAAACTGCATCAGACAAGTTAAACAGGCAAGGAAAACTTGACTCACAACTATGGCAACAGCAGAGATTGACTTCAACCCTGAATACAGTAAGTATGCCAGTGAGGGAGTTATGATGGAGAATTGCTAAGAGGAACTTTCTAGGTATTAATGATGAATGATTTGATTGGATATTAAGAATCTCTCTAATTGGCCGAGCAGGTTCCTAGCCAGAAACTGCTCAGCAGACCAAGGCCTAGAAAAAGAAAGCTCAGCAAAGCCGGACTCAAGTTTACCCACAGAGGGAGTCCTTGTCAGCATCCAAATCAAAACTGAGTTCCTGGGAAGTAAGAGTAGGGTACCAAACACATGAAGTTGAAGAGGGAACTGGAAGATGATTACATTAACAGAGCAATAGGAAATAGAAAAGATTTGAAAATTTAGAAGGCCAAAAGGCCTGATGGGAAGAAATTATTAAGAAAATGAACAAAAATGTTTCCAAAGATTGAAGGAACATTAACAGTCCAAACAAACAAACAAACAAGCCCACAAAATACCTGGTAAAATGAAGGGAAAAGGCTGCTAGTCCCCTGTATGTTTATGAATATCAGAACACAGAAACTTTCAGGAAGAAACAACGCATTAAACGTTTCACAAAAAAAAAGAAAAACCTTAAAATTTAAAAATTTACAAAGAACAGTATTTCATGTATCAAATTCAAGCTTTTAAGCAAGTCGGTAGAATAAAATAATTCATATAGGCTCTTGTATATTTTACCCATACATTCCTTCTCTTTTTAAAGTAGTTACTAGAAGAGGTATTCGACCACCTGAGAGAATCAATTAGTGAGTATGGACGTGTGGCAATTGACACAGGAGACTTCGAACAGGAAACGAGCAACAGGCTCAGAATGATAGCTGTCCATCAGGTCCTGAGAAGAGCAGCCATGTTACAGGGCTCACACCCAGTGAGAAAGAAGCTGGCCAAGTGACTGGAGTGTGTCAAAATGTCCTACTGGGAAAACTCTGCTAGAGTCCAGGAAACAATTCACGATAGGTTATAGAAACACACACACATACACACCATCATATACACACATATACAACATCATATGCACATATACACACATACCATACACATACACACACATGCACAACATCATATATACACATACACACACCATACACACACATACACAACATTAAATATGCACATACACACATATCATACACACACACACACACACAGAATACACATACACACAGAAACATACACATAGACACACCAAAAAAGAATGTTAACTTCTTAGAAAAACCCAAAATAATTTCAAGAAAATGTATAGTATACCTCATCCACAGCTAAAGATAACATCTGTACAGTCCAAAGAAGAAATATTAAATATTGATTTAACAACAACAAAAAAATAGAGCCATACTAAGGGGAGAGAAAGTTGCTGGAAGAATGGTATGCAGCTAACTTTTCATTTCCCGTGATAGCGGGTCAATAAATAATATGGAGGAAAAGACAGACAATCTCGTCTTCAAGCATCCCTCCCCTCGTTCCCTGGAGTCACCCATGCCTCAATCATTCTGTTCCTCAAGACCCTGATCTGGCCTCTGTGAGCCCCACCAGAGCATTTCGTACAGCGAATGTTTCCACTCAAGGCTGCATCAGCTCAAACCTTCCCTTTCAAAGAAGAGAGCGCAAGACGAGAGTAACAGAAAACTGCAGCCCTCCCGGAACGAACTGACAATGGATGAGAAATGACAAGCCAATGTTACTGCCATGTTTTCATCACTTGCATCAAAATTTTAAACTAAAAAAAAAAAAAAAATTAGTGCCTTGAAATTTGTTTGTTCATTGGTCCCAGACACCAAAAATTTCACAGGTCGCCTATTAAGTAACATAGAAGGTTGAAGGCTTTAAAACTGAACCGTGTCCATTCCGCGACCAGGAGGAAACGGCTGGTTTCCTGCGTGCTGCTTAATCCTTTCTTCATGGCTGTGAGCCTCCTCCCGGATACCGGCCGCTCCTATTCCTCGCCCGCCTCCCCCACTGCTTCTGCCGACCAGGAGCTGAGGGAGTCAACAACCCGGCCGCTCCTATTCCTCGCCCGCCTCCCCCACTGCTTCTGCCGACCAGGAGCTGAGGGAGTCAACAACCCGAGAGCTCTGTCTTCTCTTCTTCCTGCCTTCTCCTCTTCTCCAACTGACCAAGCTCAGTGGTTGGACTTGGATGACTTAGAGCATGGAGATCATTTCTCCTCCGACCTCGCTTCTTCATCCTGGTACGGTTCATCTCTCTCTCCTCTGGGGTCTGCAGTGGGTGGCACCCAGCGATGACTCTTTGATCTCAATTTCTCCCCTTTCAACTCTGTTTTGCGCCACCTGAAGAGTCTCCCGCATCAGTTCCGTTAGTAATAGTTACCCCACTTCTCTTCCTTCTCCTCCTCATTTTTCTGTCCCCTGAGACAAGCCCTCATCCCGCACCCTAGACTGTCTTGGAACCCATTATTTAATCCAGGCTGGCTTGAGTCACAGCAACCCTTCTGGGTTTATAATCCCTTCAGGGATTATAAGCATGATAATCCTTATTATAACACCATCCTGTGAATCTCCTCCTTTTCCTTCTCCAATAACCTTCTAGTCTTCTGTTAAATGCCCTTCTTTCCGCTGTACCGTTGGGAAGAATTCCCTCAGCGCGTGGCTGTTCAATTTGAAAAGTAACGCTTTTTAAGGCATTTCACAGAGCTTTCAGTCTTTCAGAGCTTCTAATAAATGGTTAGCAACTATCTAGCTTGTGATTCAATGTAGGAAATCAGATAAGTCATACATTAAACTGTGCGTTTATTTTAGGTTTTGAGTATCTTAGAATAAAAATGTTCTATGAAAAGGAAAGGAGAATGAGTGTAGATGAATGGGATTTTGTACTAAAATTTGGACATTTAATGCATTCTATCGCCTGAGTATAGTGTGTTGCATTAACTGTACAAGTGCCTTTGAGCTATAACAGTTGCTTTTACATTACCACTGTGTGCCAGGCATCTGCCCTCCTAGGACTTGAGGAATAGATATGCTAATGTTACAGGTGCTGAGAGAACCTGGGTAGTTTGCTGGGACTACCAGGCAACAGATGGCAGAGGCGTGGTCTCATTGTACATAATCCCAGTTTAGAACTTCGGTTCTGAGCAGTTCCACATAGCAATTTCTACAACTTCCAAAATGGGTGCTATCTGAATCATTGAAAATTGAGTAAAATTATCACTGTGAAAGGAAGTGTAGATAATCAGAGACAACTACTGTTAAAGTTCAGCTGGGTCTGGGGAGCTGGCCCCTCAGGTAATAGTGCTTGCCATTCAACTTTGAGGACTTGAGTGTGGTGATATTTTATTTGTGCACCCCAATAAAGCTTATCTGGGGATCAGAGGAAAAAGCCAGCCACTATATTAAATATAGAGATCAGGCAGTGTTAGCACATGCCTTTAATCCTAGCATTCAGGAGGCAGAGATTCATCTGGATCTCTTTGAGCTCAAGGCCACACTGGAAACAGAGCCAGGCATGATGGCACAGGCCTTTAATCCCAGCACTAGTTAACCATAGAGGTCTGGAGGTCTATACAGACAGACAGGAAGTGATAGAGCTGGGCAGAAAGAGGAACTGATGTAGCTGGGTGGAGAGAGGAAATAAGAGGGCAGGGACAGAAAGACATATAGGCGTGGGTATACAGGAAGTAGCTCTCTCTGGAGGCTGAGGAGTTGGTGAGGTGAGGTTTGGCTGTGGCTTGTTCTATTTCTCTGATCTCTCAGTTTCCACCCCAATATCTGTCTCCATTTTTTTTTTATTAATAAGACCATTTAGCAATTCGAGTTACACTTGACCTCACAACCCCAATGCCCATGTAAAAGCTTGGCATGGCCACATGTACCTGAAACCCCAGTGTAGGTGAGTATGGACAGGTAGATCCTTGGAGCTCACAAGACAGCCAGTGTATCTGAAACAGCGTGCTTCAAGTCCACAGCAGATCCTGTCCCAAGGGAACAAGGTGTCAAGCAATAGAGGTAGACTTCCAAGATCTGGCCTCTGCATGTACACACACACACACACACACACACACACACACACACACGCTCACACATGCGTACACATACATACACACACAACACATACATACACGCCCACTCACACAAGTGTACACACACAACACATACACACTGGCCTCTGCATGTACACACACACACACACACTCTCTCTCTCTCACACGTGTACACACACAACACATACATACACAGTTTTTTAAAAATAATAAGAATAAATCAATAATAAAGCCCAGCTAGCAGAATAGGAAAAAAGATAGGAATCCATTACATCCTAGATTATTAAATGTGGGGATGACTGCTTTCTTCCCCTTCACATCAGGTAAAATTGTAACTCGACCCACCGTTTGTGATGAGCTCCAACAATGCACTCACAATAATGACTCTGCAGGAAATGCCCCTGAAGTGTGCTATATTGGACAGGGTGGGGTGGGTGCAGATGAATCCTCTTCCTCTCAGTCCTCACCTACCCCAGACCCTCCTAGCACTACCTCTAATTAGTGTTAAACCACAGTCCACAAGGTTTCAACTGGCCTGGTGACATGTTTAATTCTGCAGTCATTCATTCCCTCAAAGAAAGGAAGAAAATTCCAAAAGAAAGTGGATTGCTCTAATTGCCATTCTCCAGGTTTAAAGCCAATGAACACCCGAAAGGGTTTTTTTTACTCCTTATCTTTCTATCTTGAATGAATTTTAAGACCGATAAAAGCAAGAGGCCAGAGAAAAACTGAGAGATGGAGCGTGCTTTCTGAAGCTTACAAAAAGTGGCAAAAGTAAGACCTCTTTGCGACTCTAGTGACCCGGAATAGGACCGACCTCTCGGGTTTAAGCTAATGGTAAAATACACCATTTGATTTTTTTTCAACATAACATTTTTATTGATTCTCTAGGAATTTCACATCATGCACCCTGATTACACTCACATCCCAGTCCTTCCACATCTGCCCCCCAACCCTTGTGACCTCCCCCTAAAGAAAGTAAAAATAAAAATAAGAATTAAAAAAGGGGGGAAAATCCGATTTCTGTTATCTCCATACTCACTGGAGAATTATCTACCTCCCAGTGGTCTGCCTTCCAAACAAAACTGAGTCCTTCCCCTCCTGCACCCCTGCCAGAAGCCATCAATTGTGGAGAGTCATACTTCAGCTTCCCCATCACACTTTACAAGAGTTCTCCTTGATGGCCTCCTGTTGAGGCTATACCCTTATTTGGTGGGGGGGGGGATATGGGTTGGAGTGGGTAGGGGCTGTCATAGAAGCCTTCCTTGTCCCTCCCTCTCAACTGTGCATCTGCAGTCATTGATATCACAGCAAAGGTAGCCTCCGTGCTCTTCACAGTTAGCTGGAGCATGGACCATGGTCCTCCACATGATTTCTGGTGACAGCACAGACCACAGACACAGCCCCTGGACACAATAGGACCAGGGACCCAGACAAGGTCCTTGGAGGCAGACCTGATCACAGACATCACCATGGCCTCAGGTGACAACATGGCCCACAGACATCAATATGGGTTCAGGCTGCAACACAGACCCCAGACTTCTTCATGGCCTGTGGTGGCATCACAGGCCACAGACATCGAAACAGACCTCTGGGGGCATCACAGACCCTGATGGTTCTTCTGGAGGTCCAATCCAGAAAATGAACCATTCCCCATCTCAGCCACCCATAGTTGCCTTGAGCTAGGGTGATCCCAGTGGCATGCAGGGGTGGGGGGAGGCTGGTGTAAGCTCCAGGCTGCTGTACACCACTCTGACAACCCCACTGGGCCACTACATGTTCCACTGTGGGCTGCAGACCTCTCACACACCCATCATCTCTCTCCAGTTCTGCCTGTCTCCACAGCGCCCATACTGCTCCATTTTTCTACCTTCCCTGTCTATCCATCACAAATTCATTCATTGCGGTGGTGCCTGTCTGGTGAGGTGGGTGTAGCCTCAGAATGCAAGGTTTCATGTCATCCTCATGAGCAGGAATAGACTTATTCAAAATGTATACAATGATATGAGGTCATGATATCTGAAAAATTAAGTAATAAGGAAAAAAGTGTATCCTGAGTCACAGACACATCCAGAAAAATTGAATGCCCGCATTAAAAGAATCCTACTAGCAAGCCACCTCTGGCTAGGCTAGTTTCTTTTTATCACAATCTAGTTTCCATTTCATTAACCTTTGGGTCACAGCTTCCAGAGACTGTTAACTGTTCCTCAAATGAAGCGATAAGTGTGGAAAGCAGGGCTGATCAAGGGGGACCTCTGGGGAGATGACAGAGGCTGCAATATAGTTTGTAGATCTCCACATGCCCCCTGTGAGAGCAGACAGAGCAATTAGAACACCAAAGTCATGAGCAATGCTTACATCAAATGGTAACAATCAGCTGATGGGAACCTTACCCCAGGAACCTGAACATATATAATATGACTCTTATGCTATCTGCTGCCACAGAGGAGGAAATGGGGGTGGGGGTGTTGGCTAAACCTGAGAACGGGGAACCCTAAAATTACCAACAAGAGCTCAATGGGAAAGTACACCAGGCCAATGTGAGACCTATGGCTGGAATTCAGATGAGCGCTGCATATTCCCATTTGTGGGGCAACGGAGTCTCAGTAAGGGCTCTCTTAAGGGACCTGGGGGCTTGGTTCCCATAACTCTGCAAACAAACCATCCAAAGCTGCTAGGATTAAAATCCACAGAGAATGAACTGGAGGGGTAGATGTGTGCTTGAGCAGGACAAAGAAAGAGAGAGAAAATCCACAGTAAAAGTCAAGGAGAAAAGACACACACATTCAGGTCACTTAGCTTAAATTTGTCTGATGAGTTCTGTGGGAATATTTAGTCATGTGATCTAATGTTCTGTTCTGTTTTCGGTTTTATCCAGGTGTTTGACATTCTGTGGGGAAAAACCTGACATCACTAAATAAAATGAACCCTAAGGATAGACAAATGATCACACTTGGTTAAAGTTTTTCACTAAACTATTCTATGAGAAAAATAAGTTGACAGACTAAAGACCACAAAAAAAATACTTTTTAAAGTATTTTATTTCTCATTTGTGTGTGTGTGTGTGTGTGTGTGTGTGTGTGTGTGTGTGTGTGCGTGCATGCATGTCTGAAAATATGCCATGTGTGTGCCGGTACCTACAGAGGCCAGAAGCAAGTGTTGGGTCACCTGGCTAGAGTTAGAGGCAGTTGTGAGCCACCTGACCTGTGTGCTGGGAATAGAGCAAAGGTCCTCTGGAAGAACAAGGAGGGCTCTTAACTCCTGAACCATCTCTCCAGTCTCCCCCACACAGAAGCATTCAACACACTTGACACTTCACTTTCATGGTATAACATGTAATAGCAGCCAATGGTTGTTGAAGGGCTGAGCTGCATCGGGCAATGACTGATGCATGGCTGATTGTATTTGCTCATAATAACTATTATTACCCCCAATGGTTTTTTATTCTGTCCTGTTCCGTTTTCAAGACAGGGACTCACTATGTAGCCCAGGCTAGCCTCAACATTGCTTTCCTCCTATGCCACTCATTATCCCTTTTGAAAGGCGGGTGTGCTGGCTGCTGGTGCACCTCTGTGACAAAATGGCTATCATGAGCAATGGAAGGAAAGGATTTGTCTTGGGAAGTTTGGGTCCACAGTCCTTTGCTCTATTGATTCTGCTCCCATGATGAGGCAGACTAGCACAGCGGCATGAACGTGTGGCAGAGGCCACTCACCTCACGATGGAAAAGAAGCAAAGGGTGGGACTGGGAAAAGATACAGCCCCTAACAACACACTCTCAGTGACCTATTCACTCAAACTAGCAATATCAATTGGGAAGTGTGGTAGTTTGAATGTAATTGGCCCCCATAAACTCATAGGGAGTGGCTTTGTTGGAGTAGGTATGACCTTGTTGGAGGAAGTGCGTCACTGTAGTGTCAGGCTTTGAGGTTTTTTTTATGCTCAAGGTACTGCTCAGTGTCTCAGTCTACTTCCTGTTGCTTTCTGATCAAGATGTAGCCAGCACAGTGTCTGCCTGCATGCCGCCATGCTTCCTGCCAAGATGATAATGAACCTCTGAAACCGTCAGTGATCCACCCCAACTAAATGTTTTCCTTCATAAGAGTTGCCATGGTCTGCTGGGCAGTGGTGGCACACGTCTTTAATCCCAGCACTCGAGAGGCAGAGGCAGGCGAATCTCTGTGAGCTCAAGGCCAGCCTGGGCTACAGAGTGAGTTCCAGGAAAGGCGCAAAGCTACACAGAGAAACCCTGTCTTGAAAAACCAAAAAAAAAAAAAAGAGTTGCCATGGTCATGGTGTCTCTTCATAGCAATAGAAACCCTAACTAGGGTTGGGGATTTAACTCAGTGGTAGAGCGCTTGCCTAGCAAGCGCAAGGCCCTGGGTTCGATCCTCAGCTCAAAAAAAAAAAAAAAAAGAAACCCTAACTAAGACAGGAACCAAGCCTTCTATACATGGCCTTCTACTCATATCCAAACTGTAGCAGTGAAGAAATAAATCAAGGGAATTATCTAGTCTACAGCAACACAGCCAATAAAAGGAAGAAACAAGATTGAAATCCCTGTGATTCTAAATTTCATTTATTTGTTACTTGTAATAAAAAACTAATATAGTAAAATAACTATGTCAAAAATTAAAATATGGTATTTATTTAAAACATATTTCCATATGACCAGACCCTATATTTTACTTTGTCTTTTAAATGTTTTAATCTAAAAGATATGACTAAGCAAAAATTGAATATTTATGACATTAATACAAAGATTGATCTATTATAATATTTAACAACAAAGATCTTGGTCGTTCGTGCCTATGTGGAGAGGAGGAGAGCCGTTTCTTATTACAGAAATATGGTCATTCTGTTTATCTCCAAACGCTATTTAACATTCAAATCTCAGTCATTCCCATCTCCATGTATCTTTCTCCTGTCATTTGAGAAATGACTTCTTAATTTCTACAGCTGTAGTTATTGTATTCAGCATGTGGTTTAGTAAATAATTACTCCTCAATTATAATTAGAGTGTTTTGCAAGAACAGAAACCCAATTTAGACCACTTGCTGAAACTACAAAAAGATCACACAAAATATGGGAACGATTGTTTTGCAACAAATGGATAACAGGGATGGGAGATCAGGCAAACGCCCTGAAAGGTGAGACATAAGTAAGGTACCAGTTTACCATCTTGAGAGAGTTTCCACACTGTGATATGGGAAGAGGGAACTTGGAGAGAACCCAGGTCATTCCCTGAGTCCAGAAGACAAACAGAGTCTGGAAAGACCAAAGCAGCTGAAACTTACACAACAAAACACCAAACAAGAGATGGTGTCACAGAGTGAGAACTCCATAGACCTCTCTGAAACCTTGAGCATGGTGCTGATTTGAACGTAAATGTGTTCTCCCCTCATATTTTCAGTGGACTATTGAGAGAGCAAGTCGAAGCTCAGAGACTCCACCAACAACAAAATCGTGAAACAGAGAACGGAGATTTGGTAGAGAAGGATCATCTTTTCAACAAACAGCCTTGGCTATCAGCGTTTAATTAACAGTGAAGGGAACACTGGTCCATACCTCATACACAACTCAAAGTAGATCACTGGCATAACTGAAAAATGCAAAGCTAGGAAATATCTACAACAAATAAGAATCTCTCAGATTTAACACCAAATGCATGACTCATAAAAAGAAGACAAAAACAATTAATAAAACTTCATCAAAATGTAAAGTCTACTTAACAAAGTCTGTTAACAAGATGCAAAGACAAACCATGGGCTGGAACAAAAGACTTTCAACTCTGAGGAAAATGCTTGAATTTTAGAATACATAAAATCTCTCAAAACTGAGCAAAAAGGAAAACAGAAATGGTAAGTCATTTGAACAGGGACATCACCAAAGAAGTGATGGCGCTTTGCTGAGGTACATGGATGGCAAATCAGACCAGTGCAGGATACTCAACATCTGTGGTAGAATTAAGCCCATAAGTCTAAGGCTCGCTTGGGCAACATGGTGGTACCTCATCTCAGAAGAAAAAGAAAATGAGAAGACCGACCATGATAACAAGGATACCAAGAAATCAGAGCACTCATATCCTAGTGAAGGGAATGTAAAATGGATCAACCACTCTGAAAAACTGAATTTCTTCAAACAACAAACATAGGCCTATACCATATGGGATGGCCATTCCATTCCCAGACATGACCCAAGAGAAATGAAAATATATGTGCATTTGCACATGTATATTCACAGCAACTGTATTTGTAAGTTGCAAAACCTGTACATAATCAAAATGTCCATCAATAGATGAATGGATAGACCAACTGTGGCATATTGTACAAAAGATGCTCTCAGCAAAATAATGAAATGTGGGCATGTAGCACAATATGGGTGGATCATAAAATAAAGGAGAGAGGTAAATAAAAGTGAATCAAAAATTGAATTGTCTACAGTATGAAACTGCACAAATAAATGCAAAGTAACCACCAGCAACAGATAAACAAGTAAGTGGCTTCCTTGGAATAAAATGAGGAATGGGTAGAAACATCATAAAACAGGACAAGGAAACTCAAGAATGCTGCAAATGTTCATTATCTTGACTGTGGTGAGAATTTTACATATGTTCACCCATGTCAAATATATCAAGGAATTTTGTACATTTATAGCAACTTACAATAATATGTCCATTATGCCACAGTAAGTCTTCTTAAATAGTATTTATTTTATGTAAACTAAATCATAAGATTTTTTTTAAAGACAATACAGGAGTGTCATGAATGAATTAACTTTTTCCTAATAGAGCTGTGAGCAAATACTATGTATATATGCAATGTAATAAATATATGGATTTAAATTAAATGAGATCTTTGTATTTGTCCCACAGACAACATTTGAAAGATAGAACTCTACATCTTCCAAAGTTTTTCTCCCAGTGATAAGTGAAATACAAGTGATCTTACTAATCTATTTAAAAAAAAAACCACCAGAATGCATTCAAGTGTTTCCAAAAGACAATCAAACCAGGACAAAAACAATGAGAAAAATAGAAACAGCCAAACAGTTTGCAAGAACAGGCAAAATGGGATCTTAAAAAATCCTGAATGGACATAAACATCACCAGATATGATTCTGCTGAGTATCCTGGAAGGGTAGCTTGTATTTTCCTGAGTTCTTTCCTCGTAGTTTCATTATTTGTCTGAATTCTGTTCCAGTCCCAAATAGATACTGAATTAAATATCTGTTTCTAACATAATGTGGTAATAGTTCATATTTGTGAAGTATCCCAAAGCCAGTTAGAATTTGCAAATGGCCTTCAAGATATTCAGATTTATTTCAAACACGAGTTATATCTCCCCAAATAGTGTTGTTACAGGTTGATGAATCTTATCAGTGTACCCAATGAGGCGAGAAATCTAAGTATATTTCTTTGTGTCCAACAGGTTTCAAACAGTTATTGTACAGTGACCACTTTCTGGAGTCTAAACTTCTGTGTATTACGTAGGGTCCGCCACACTTACAGGCAAGTTGGCTATTGAAGCACAAGAAGTCTCAAGTCTCATGGATTCTTACCTGGACTGGCCATAAACTCTGTCAGAGTAAGCAGAGATATTCAGCAATCCAGAACCCTTTGCTGAAGATGGGGGTCATGTGGTAATATTGTGTTCCCCAATATATTGTGCACCCTAATAAACTTATCTAGGGTCAGAGAACAGAACAGCCACTAGACATAGAAGCCAGAAAATGGTGGCACACACACCCTTAATCCTAGCATTCCGAAGGCAGAGATCCATCTGGATCTCTGTGAGCTCAAAGCCACACTGGAAACAACCAGGCATGGTGCCACAGGTCTTTAATCCCAAGAAGTGATGGCAGAAAGCAGAAAGGTATATAAGGCATGAGGATCAGGAACTAGAGCCTGGTTAAGCTTTTAGGCTTCTAGCAACAGTTTAGCTGAGATCCATTTGGATGAAGACACAGAGACTTCCAGTCTGAGGAAACAGGATCAGCTGAGAAGTTGGTGAGGTGAGGTTAGATGTGGCCTGTTCTGCTTTTCTGATCTTTCAGCGTTCACCTCAATACCTGGCTCTGGGTTTGTTTTTTATTAATAAGATCTTTTAAGATTCATGCTACAGGGCCACACTAAAAATGTCATTGTGATGCCTTTATTTTGTGACCATGTCTAAAAAGGACAGCATGCTTTCAGCACCATGGACAGACACAACGGCCCTGGAAATATGGCAATTGAGTTGTTTATAAGGTTTTTGTAGCAAACTTTTATAGACTGCTTTAATGTGTTAAATTAATTTGGTGTTTATGATCATGAGGGAATTTTTCCATTTTCATTTTCTGTAGTGCTTTTCAAAAGGATGAGCAACCTGGAATACAGCAAAAACTGCTATGAGAAGAGAATTGCTATTTTTTTATCCAAGTGGTCTAAGTAATAGACTGAAAATTTGTACAAAAAAGAACACCTCAAGAGACACAAATGACAGCAAAAAGTTACACAAAAAGAGAAGCAAAAGTAATTTAATGTCATGTGCTTTTCAATCAGGTGATACTAGTAAGTCACAAAGGGTACAGCTCCCACTCACCAATTTAAAAGGTCAGCTGGGGCATTTCTATCAATTTAAACAGTGCTAAACATTCTATAATGGTGTGTATTTACATTTGTATCAGGGTCATTTTCTCTCAAAGGAGAACAAATCGTGTTAGTAATGCTAACATCCCTTCCTATACATCTTTAATATTAGAAAACAAATGGAATCAAATTAATATGAAAACCACCAAAGGGAGAAATGGGAAGAGTCAACCAAGAAGGCATCTTTAAATATAAGCAATCCATAGAAGAACATCCAGGTTTCCTTCTGGGTGTGGGGGGAGACTATAGAAGGAGGAAGTCTGCTGGAGAGGGGAAGGTGTGCCTTTGTGCATTCATTCATCCATCTATGAACACCTATGTTATTTGGAAGCATTGCTAATGATGGGGGCTACAACAGTGAGGAGCAGTTAACACAATGCTAACTATCTAACTGAAATTCTTGGTACGTTAATAGATGCCCATCTCTCATGCCCTGGAAGGAGAACAGTGGGTCTAGAGATAGCAAGAAGCTTATTGAAATGGCCAGCTCTGAAAAAATACAAGTAACATTGTATGGACTCAACAGATTATATTCAGGAACATAT
The DNA here is from genome assembly GCA_902168325.1 of Peromyscus nudipes. NCBI lineage: Eukaryota > Metazoa > Chordata > Mammalia > Rodentia > Cricetidae > Peromyscus > Peromyscus nudipes. The sequence goes on from CABHPH010111410.1 coordinate 20,543, forward strand.
ACGTATATGCACACACATATATGCATACGATAACAATTAATGAAAAAAAAGAGGCCAAGGATTTGAAGGAGAGCGGTGAGAAAGGCTTTGGAGGAAGGAATGGGAAGGGAGAAATGTAATTAAAATACAGTCTCAAAAATAAAGAACAACAAAGCTTGAAGAACCTCTTCAGAAAAACAGCTTTCTACCACGACAGAGTCAGAGCAAGTGACTCTGTAATTTTGCAAGTGGGATTTCCCTGATTCTTATGAATTTAAAAGAAAAGAAAAAGAGTCAGACCTAGGTATACAGTGACTAACTGCTCACTGATGTGGCCCAAACTGAGGCCTTCTTCCCACAGCCCATCAGATTTGCACACAAAGAGGTCAAATCGGAAAGAGAGATGGCTTGATAAAATGAGTCACAAAGAGTCACTGAGCACGCCATCTAGAGGACAGTTGTGGAACTTTCCTTTTATATATGAGGAAACATTTCTCCAGTCTTTTCAGCAGACTCATTTCTTAGGAAGATTTAAGATCCAAAAGATAATCAAGCCAGTCTTGATTCAGAAAAAGACAAGGAAGCATCCACTTATATTGTCTGAAAGGGAGTGGACTATATTTGCAGTACGTGGTGGCAAATTGGTTAGTTTCAAATTCTGACACATGTTCATGATGTAGTAATGATCAGCATTACCCAGAAAGGCAAAAGCAGAGCAGTTGTCAGTACATTAAACTATATGAAGACAGTCAGTTTGGCCAGCTGATATGAACAGTATCACAATGCAAAAGCCATAGCCAGAGGAGAGCTCATGTTTTTCCACAGCAAATTTATTTGAGCCAATTGGTTTATCTAATGGTTTTACTTTTGGGTTTATTTAAAATATAATACTGGGAACAGTGAGATGTCTCAGCAGGTAAAGGCACCCTCTGCCAAGCCGGGGTCCTGAATTCAATTCCCAGGTCTGAGTTCAATTCCCAAAACCAAATCTAGAACATTGTTCTCTGACCTTCACACATGAGCTGTCACACAGGTGTGTCCACACACATGTGGCACACATGTACACATAATAACAAATAAATGTCTAAATTATTTTAAATAAAAATGAGATAACTTTGAATTGATAATCTGAGTTTAGATGTGCATGCCTAATTAAAGAATTTTCTTTCTCTCCTCATACACTATATAAAAAGTAGTATTCTCAGGGCATGAGCTGTCTAACTTAGCAACTATTAACTAAAACAACAAATCCCCTTTGATTCATCACACCAACACCTATTCCTGACGTAGAATGCCAACACCTACTGTGGCTTCATTTCCTTGTCAATCATTTGTCTGGCAATTACCATTCTCCCTGTCTTCCATGGAAGGGGATAAAAGAAACTAAGACAGAGAGGCAAGTTTTTGTCCTTGACATCAAGGCTTGCACTGTAATGGATAGCATTACCCAGTAGAGCCTCCTAGCCACTGACATATGCAGAAAATGTTATCATTTTCATTTTGGATATAATCTCCATCTTACAGCCTTTGCATTCGGCTGCTGTTATCATAAGGGGAGATGCTGGAAGTTTCACTGTAACTGATACTCCAATTCTCAGGGGTACACCCTGAGGCTCAAGTGACCCTCCCTGATGTGACACTGAAGAGAGACCAGGTCCCTAGAAACAAAAGATTGTGGAATATATTCGGGGACTGGGATTCTTTGTGGGTGTCCTTATATTCCATCCTGTCAACACAAGTATAAATTATATTTTCTAAAACCAAAACTACTGTGCAACAGAATGTCTCTCCTAAAAATAAATGTTTGAAGACAGTAGTAACATCTTTAGACAAGTGTAAGTGGGCGTGACAGGTGATTTACTCTGAAGTGAAATTTATCACTTCTGGTTAATTTCTTCTAAAAATGAATCCAAACCCACCCACCACCCTCAAGTGCCTATCAGTAGTGAACTTCTAACTACCACTGAAAGCCCAAATTCATGCATTTTTCTAACAGGAACTAAATCTAATCGCTTTCCATGGTTTGGGGGATTTAAAAAACACTAGTATTAGAGTCATAAAGCATAGTTAAGAGGCAGCCTTCCCAGGCTAGTTGCTGTGGTCTGAATACTTGAATCTGCTCCAAATCACTAAAGCCTTAATGTGGCAATATTAGAGAGTGGGGCTTTGGCTCATGGGTCTGAGTCCTGCATGGGGTTAGTGCTCCTACAAGCCTAGAGGAGAGAAACCCTTCATGCTTGCATCAGGCACGGGACTGAGTCCTGCATGGGGTTAGTGCTGCTACAAGGGTGGATGGGAGAGACCCTTCACCCTTGCTTCAGGTGAGGCCCATGGGAAGGAAGCTTGCTTTGAGGAGTACATCAAGTCAGAATCTTGGGATGCCAAGGAAAGAGGATAACCAGAAGGTCAAGACAAGCTTGGGCAATATAGTGAGTTCAAGGCCAGCCTCAACTACATAGAAAGACAAAGGAAACAAAAGGTTGCTTTTGCTCCTCTATCATTTAAAGTCCTGATCAAAGCATGTGGCATATTCAGGTTTTTGCAACCCTTGATGATTTACAAAGATGGAATTAAGGAAGGATACAGGAAAGTCACCAGACATGATGCAGTATATTGGAGAGCACACCAGGTTGCCACTTCTAAAGTATCAAAGGGAGATTCATAGGCAGCTGAAGCCAGATGGCTAAACGGAGAGATTCACATCACAGGGGCTGTAATCTTAGGTAGAGGGACAGGACCAGGCCAAACAGACTCCACCAAGACATCTGACATAGCAAATACCTTTCCTTCACAGTTTCTTCTCCCTCTGGTCAATGATTTCTTTGGACAAAAGAAATATAGAAACTGGAGCCGGAGAGTACTATTGATGCCCAACATGAAAGTCGAGTAGCTGGAGCTCAGGACAGATGGAGGTCAGGAGCTGCAAGAGAAATCAAGTCTCTTCCCCTGCTGTGAATCAGGATACCTCCTCCATGGTGCCCTCTGCCAAGAGCTTAGTGATGTCACGGGTGCAAGCTGCTTATCCAGGGAGTCCATGTGCTGTGCAGAATCCCTTCCCAATTCTGTCCACAGATTTAGTGTTCTGATAATATTCATCCCAACACCGAGAGCCTATTAGAACCTTGCAATGTACTCATCTGGAATAATCTTAGACCTCCACAGGATTCCACAAAGAATGTAAGCAAATCAATTGCTTAAGTTAGATGAAATGTCAATGTTAGTAAAGATTGATTTTCTATACTCTCTCTCACTCTAATTAGTTGCTTTGGACATCAATGGTTTGCACACACACACACACACACACACACACACACAAACTATAATGATTTTTTTTTATTTAGGAGTGCCAGCAAACCAGAAAAATTGAAGCACAACCTTATTAACTCTTTGATGGACTACGCATGTGGAATCATGCCACACTACAGACAGCGGTCCAGGCTAAAGGAGGAAACAAGTGGGAGGGGGCTTCAAAAAAATGGCTGATTTATACCCTTAGTGTAAGAAGGACAAGGGGTATGTCCACTACCATGGAAAGGAAAATATTGCTAATCAGATACTCATTCCCAGCACTACTGACTACCCTATCATATCCTACCTCACTTAGTCTGCACAAAAGCCAAGCAAGATACTGTCATTTAGAGCATATTATATGTAAGGAGTGCAATTTTTCTGAGGCACAGCAAAATAAAATCAGGAAATCCAATAAACTGCCTTCCTTTGAAAAAGATTGTACAACTGGATGCAAGCTCACACATAGCCCCATTTTCTGCTGTTTTAGATGCTTGTGTATGTGTTGGAAAGCAGTCGGGTACATGTGACAATATATCCTATCTGTGTGTGGCACCAATTTGGAAAAGTATTATTTCTTCTAAATTATCTACATTTAAAAAATATTTGGGGTAACGTTGCCACACCTGGAATCATGTTAGAAAAAAAAGCAGGCTCATGAAACCTTTAACCTAGAATAGGCATGGCATACCAGGCATGATGGCACTTGCCAGTGGATCTCTGTGAGTTTGAGGCCAGCCTGGTCTACAGAGTGAGTTCCAAGACAGCCAGGGCTACACAGAGAAACCCTGTCTCGAGGGGGGAGAAAAAGAGAGGGCATGGCAGTTTTGTATCACACCTCAGCTCAGGATGAGTGTCTGTTTTCATACTTAGAAATCAAGCCTGCTCAAGTAAACTTGAGGCAGAGAACTATGTCCTGTTCCCTTTGTATTCTTTCTAGCACCAGACAACGTAAGGGACACACAACTGGAATAAACAAATGCTTGTTCAATGTGTAATCAGCCTACCACAGTGTATGACAGACACAAGATAGCAGGAAGAAGACAACACTAGCTTGTCCGCCAGAAAAAAAAGGCACCAAATCGGTCTGTCACTGTTGTGCTGTGAAATAAATTAGGTTTCCATGCAGGCCAGTCACAGAGCATGTGTTTGTTCGAGGCCCTTTCTTGCCCTTTCCCATTCTTATCCCATGTCCACTCCACACTCACACACACCCAAATTGTGACATTTGTAAAAAATAAAACTTTAGTCGGGTGGCCAACGTGCTCATCAGGGAAGGGTACTTACTGCCAAGCCTGAGAACCTGAGTTTGACCCCCTGGAACTACACAGTGGACGGAGAGAACTGACTCCTACAAGTAGTCCTTTGACCTCCCAGTGCACAGTGTGGAATGTGCAGACCCCAACACGCACACAAAATAAATGAATAATGTAATTAAAAAATTAATTAGGACATCGGAAAGAGACGGGTTAAAATGTAAATCAAGACCAACTACAAAATACAAAGAAAAGAGAACCTCTAATGTTAACTGTAAGCATACATCATACTTAACACCATATCATATTTTCCTATTTAATTCTCATAATAAGCGTCATCCATCTACACTTTACATATGGATACTTTAAAGAGTCACAACATGAAATAACTTGCCTATCATCACATAAATAACAAACGAGTAACAGAGCAGAGATTTGAACATAAATTCCAGAGAGCAATCAGGGAAGGAGAGTCCCAGACAGTAGAAATAGGAAATCAGGCTTTCACTGGATGCTGAAGCCATCTTTGAGATGAGTGACATGTCTGGGTCTTGACTATCTCCTTCCATTGCTGAGAGCATCACAATTGCCTGAGAGAAGGGAGTGGAAGCCTGGGACTGAAGTCCCAGCTCCAGCCCTTCTTGCCTGGTTATACCAGGATGCCTGTTTCTCCCACTTTGAACCACAGTCTCAAAATCCTTCAAATGGGAATGATAATCTTTCAAAGGCTATTAAGAGGATTTGGTCACAGTGCTTCAAAATCTATAAATTACTAAGCTATAAACTGTTTGGATTATTCTTTCCCACTACAATATCCTCAGCCTCCTGCAAGACGGAAAACCGCACAACATGAGATTCTGGGGAGTCACCCCAATCTGATGCACCTCAGGAAGTATTTTCTCAAAAGAAAAAATATTACTATTCTCTACAGCTCCTAGCTTGGGTGCCCTGCACCTTGATGAAAGGAAGCCAAAGAGATGTGGTGACTGGAACGAAGGGCATGATTTATGCTAATGGCATGGCACAAAGCCTTGGAATAATCTGGAAACATATCATCTGTAGTGCTGTTGTTTGTTAACTTATTTATCTGCATGTGCAGAAATGGGAAGGCCCTTAAGAATGTTTTTCTATGGCTCAGTCACATCTTCCTCTGGTAGTAGGTGTTTTAAATCACTGGGCTGGTCCACTTTTTTCAAAGACTATCATATCAGGGTTCTTGCTGTTGGAGTCTTCTTATAGTTTGACTCTATAACTTATACTCAAGGTTTGTAATCTAATATCATAATTTATACAGTGAAAATTAACATGTCCACATTATACATCATTGCATGTGGTTACCCTTTTTCATATGTGTGTTCAGAGCACCTCAATTCCAGACAGAATACACTACTATTAACTACAGTTAGTGTTCGCTGAATCTTCCTCAACTTTAGACCCTTAGGCCAATAAACTCCCTATTTCCCAGCAATGCCCCCAACACGCACAGGCGCACACACACACACACACACCTGGTAACCACTATCCTTTTTGAACAGAAGATGTTTGTTTTAAGAAGGTAAGAAATTATTTCTATTATCTGTTCTGGCTAGACAACTTTAGATCCAAGTATTTTTTGTTTTGTTTTGTTGTTGTTGTTGATGTTGCTTTTTCCAGTAACTATTATTTTACAATTCTCTGCACTTGGCTTTTTTCACCTACAAAAAGGTAAAATAGCTTCCTACAGTTCTTCTGTTTCTAACAAAATAATGCAAAGTGCCTTTGTAAATTCTAAAGAATTAGTAGTAGTAGTAGTAGTAGTAGTATTTATTGCCCATCAACTCTGCTAAGTGAGAGACTGTTTCTTAGTCGCCGTAGCCCACAACAATTCAAAATCAAAGATGCAGCTAAAGGCAAGGAGACAGAAACCCTTCTATTTATTCTGGAAGCATCTGCACACAAGGGAAGCCCACCCGGTGCAAAGAAGCAGGGACTGCATTAACCAGGGACTCCAAAGGATCCGCCCAGCTGCTTGGACATTCAAACCAGGCAACAAGCAAACAGACCTCTAAAAAATCACAGTCATCAGGAGGTCGCACCCAGCCATCTGATGGATCACAGCATCTGGGCATGAAATATTTTATTTCCCAAATCCCTCGTCCCTGCCCCCACTCCCCAGCCACACGTACAAACAATCTGGACAGTCCATAAGGCAGAGGATAATTTTAGGGCTTTCCCCAGGGCCTGGCTGGAAGCTTTCCAGTCATTTCTTTCTGTGAAATCAGATGCACTGTTTCTTTATACATGTAAAAAGATGGAATCAGTTTCTATTCTATTCTATTTGCAGAATGAGATGGGAAAACATGAAAGTCTCACACAGCTATGTTGCAGATTCTTAGACAGGAAACTCCCTACACTGGAGGAGGAGGAGGAGGAGGAGGAGGAGGAGGAGGAGGAGGAGGAGGAGGAGGAGGA
>CABHPH010111410.1:32068-48204 GCA_902168325.1 Peromyscus nudipes
CACACTGGGGTACACACACACTGGGGTATGCACACACTGGGGTATGCTCACACTGGGGTATGCACACACTGCGGTACACACACACTGGGGTATACACACACTGGGGTATGCACACACTGGGGTACGCACACACTGAGGTATACACACTGGGGTACGCACACACTGGGGTATGCACACACTGGGGTACACACACACTGGGGTACACACACACTGGGGTATGCACACTGGGGTACGCACACATTGGGGTACACACACTGGGGTATGCACACACTGGGGTACGCACACACTGGGGTACACACACTGGGGTACGCACACACTGGGGTACGCACACACTAGGGTATGCACACACTGGGGTACACACACACTGGGGCACACACACATTGGGGTACGCACACACTGGGGTACACACATTGGGGTACACACACTGGGGTACGCACACACTGGGGTACACACACTGGGGTACGCACACACTGGGGTATGCACACCACATCTTCAGGACTGAGGAGAGGGGAGACTCGAAGGGCCAAACCAATTAGTGACTCACTGTGAAATTGCCCACAGACCCGCTGCTCCTTTACAGCAGGTCCTCAAAATGTTTGTCAGTGAATGAATGACCTCAGTGAATGAACGAATCTTAAAGATATAAATCAAGGGAGAATGAACAGGCATCACTGGCAGGTTGTCCACAGAAGGAAGGGAGAAAAGAGAAACAAATGGAACACCCCAGTACACTCTAAGAGAAGAGAGGAGATGGGACTGGACAGCATGGACTTGGAAAGCAGAACTGAGTCTCAGGTGGGCACAGGGAGCATGATGTAGCCTCCATTTTAGTTTCAAAATATAGGTTTGGAAGGAACCATTAATGAATTACAGGCATCTGGAGAAAGAGGTGTAGCCTGCATTTAAAATGCACCAAAGGTGGGGAGCACAGTCCTTATTCATCTCAAATTCAAAACAAAAAATTAAAGTTGCCATTCTTGTTACTCTAAAGGCAACCGTATGTAGGTAGAAGTTTCCTAGCGTGAATATCACTCGCTACTGGACCTGTTACATTTGATCAAAGATGAGTAAAGAAGTCCCTAATGTATAAGGAGACTCCCAAACACGGGTTGTAACTCACCATTTGAGAAGGATTTCTACATAGGATAATGAATAAAAGGCTGAACAAAAGGATGCATTAGGAATTTAGCTCTCAGCCCCTGCTCCCGGGACTTGCCGCCAGCACTGGCCATTTGGCAGCTAGGAAACACCAGCCTTTCCTTATCAAAATACAAAGAAGAGGAAAAAAACATCTAACAGTTTCTCAGCAAGAAGCCATTAGACAGATGTAATCATAATAGGACCAAACATTCCTATAAATAAAATGTGCGCATTTAGGACCGCATGCGGCGTCTAAAAGCAGCTGACACAAAGGTAAGGAGAGTTGCCCCTGCCTACACAATGGCTCAGATGTGGTAGCAATTCAATTGGCCTTGAGATACAAATTGTGGATTTATGGGACAAACCCAGTATCCATTAGCTTAGAATTCAAATGATCCTCATAGAAAGCCCAGCTGTGCCAATGGGCGCTGTTATTCTCAGGGTAAACTCCTCTCCCATGGCCAGTCGCAGAACCTACAGCCAGGCTTATTGGAGTTATGTGCTTCAGAAACAGCCTGGCCAATGGTTGTTTTTGTTGTTGTTGTTGTTGTTGTTGTTGTTGTTGTTGTTGTTTTTCAGATGCTTGAAGCCCAGTAGAATGATCAAGTAGATCAGATGGTACAGGGATCGTTTAACAGACAAAAAAGAGTTCAGCTATCCATTATAATGTACAAACTAATTTAACAGAAATGAGAGGGAGAAGAAGCCGGGAGAGTTGGCAGTAGAATTTTCTTAGAGAAGGGAGGGAGTTGACAAAAACACAAAATTGGAAAGATCCACAAAAATGTGGCCTTGCTATGAGCACATGATAGGAGAGAAATAAATGGAAATTCGGGCACATTGTTTAAAATATGAAAAAAAAAGTCATGAAATATGCACAGGGTAAGGATGCGAAAACTTCTACCCAAACACTCGGCAATGTGGAAAGCAGGATATATCAAACGTAGTTTGGTGAGTTAGTTATTTGAAGTCCTAGAAACATTTTTACCTCAAGAATAATGTTACTCGTGGTGACTGGCTTCCCAGGATAGAACATTAGAAACTCCTATTGATAGTGTAATAATGCATACATATAGTGCAGGAATAACGGGGTAAAACAAGTTGTTTTGCAAAAATAGAATCTTATCATTCCTTATCCTATATAGAAATCCTTTTCCAATTATGAGTTACAGCCCATGAAATCAATTTAGTCAGTCTTTACCAGTTTGTCTTTTCATGAAAGGGAAGAAACAGGACACAAGGATCAGAGTGCATCTCACGGTATGAGGAAAGCCATTGTTCTCGGAACTTAGTTTCAGGGTTATAGTTATAAAAAAACTGCGTGCAAAGCAAAGCAGCTTTCTCACCGTGAGTTACAGTCAAAACAGCTTGAGTGTCCCTTCGAAGGGCTCCCATAGGTTCTTAGAACAAAGATAGTATTTAATAATGCTGAACGAATGATTGGTTGAATGAACTGATAAACACACGGAAAATGAATAATAGGATGCTTGTCGTGTACCTCTCAGCCACAACCTGGGTACCTGCGATGGGACGTTTACTGTCTCTAGCATTTTTACACTGAAGCAGTGAAGTCAGAGAGCTGGCCGACTACAGTTCCCTGTGTGGGGGTCTCTTGGCCTGTGATGTGATCTCTGGTGAGGTAGAGGCTGTAAGGAAGGGGACAGGAACAAGGGTTTCCCAAAGTGTGTGGGTTCTGGGGAGCAGGGGGCATAGAAAGACACCACAGCCTGACCTTTTCTATGAAAATACATATATATTTCATATGAACTTACTGGCACAGAAAATTATGACCCCATAGGGTTGGAAGATCAATTGGAGCAGACACTTATTTGATGCAAAAATATGTAAAACATTATGCTAAGTGCAACGGAAGGGAAAAGTGCATCATTCCTGATATTGAAGAGACACAACATAAGATCAATAAATTGTGTGGATTGAGCACCATTTTAAGTACTTTATGGGAATTAATTCATTTAACCCTCGGTTCCTTGCATTAAGCGCTGTAAACACACACACACACACACACACACACACACACACACACACACGCGCGCGCGCGCACACACACACACACACACTGTTCAATAGAATATTATCCAGGAAGAAGATCTGGAGATGATATTGGGGTGGGATGTTAAGGACAGATGACACTCCAACAATGAAGATTAGAGGAAGAAAATCTCAGGTGTCGGAACAGCCTGAAGCTGTCAGGACACGGCAGGAAAGGGAAGCACGTTAAAACTGCTAGAGGACAAAGACCATAACAGAATGAAGGGGAGACAGGACGAGGACACCAAAGTTTACTCATCATACGGAGAAAACCCACGTGCCTCACTGAATCTGTACAGAGTGGTAAACCACAAAGGAATTTATGATAATTAAATGATCACCATTTTGAGCTGGACTATTAGCAACATGATTTGGTACATAACACGAAAGACAGAGTGGATGAGAGAAACATCAGAGGCCACGAAACCACGTAAGTCAATGCAAGTGTCTGTCAAGCACTGTGGCAAACAGCCCGGGATTTAGGTGGATGACATTGGACAATTCATAGACTCACTCTGAGCCTTGGTTTTCTTGTTCATAAAACAGCAATAACTATACCACTTACTTCATAGCATTTTTGGAGAAATAAGGAGGGTCATTGTTTTCTACAGTGAATACAAGCTAATGAAAAATTTCTCCCAAAATGGAGACAGCAGGACACAGGAAAACACTCTACGAACAGCAACTACCTCTAAAGGACCACTACAATTGAACTTGAGTTGTCCCCAAAACAATTTCTCAGGGTTCAATCAGTCTTTGGACATCTCTGGGGGCAAGTTAGAGTTCATGTCACACCAACGGTGACATGGTGAGGACCAGGAGAGACTTTCCTCTTTTGAAAACTGTGTCTGGGAATGAAGGGGGACAGAAAAAGCCAAAACAAGCTGTGAGTTGCTCTTCTCGTTGCTATGACTCAATACTCAAGGAAAGCAACTTTGGGGAGGGTTTATTTTGTCTCACAATTTGAGGGTACAGACCATCATGCTGAGACCGTCATGGCAGCAGGGTCGCAGGGCAGCTGGACACATTTCACCAACTCAGGAAGCAGACAGTGATGCTGCTGCTGCTCAGCTTTTCTTCTTCTTCTTCTTCTTCTTACTCACTCTGGGACCCCAGCCTGTGGACTGGCGCTGCCCATATTTAAGATGGTCCTTCCTACCTCCACTAACTCAGTCTAGAAAATCCCTCACAGCCCTCATATGCCCAGAGCTATCCTAGGGGGTTCTAGATCCTGTCAAGTTGACAGTTGATATGAACCATCACTTAAACCAACTCCAATAACCAAGTAGCCACAGTTGAATGAGATGAAGTGAACTTTGAGATAATGAAATCATCCCCACTTTAGCACGCATTATGACAGTGACCTTAAGTAAATTATTTATACCCCCTAACGACCTCGATTTTCTCATCTGTAAAATGTGATTGATAACATCTGTGTCATGAGACTATTAGCACAGCTGAGATCATGTGTAATATGTCCTTAGAATAATGTGATGATATCAGATAGCCACTATGTATTATGCATAGATGAAAATCAAGCTGTCCTTGCACTTAGGCAGCAATACTAGCAGAGACAGAGATCCGGAACATATAGATGCTATCTGACCCATGGCAATTCTAGAGACCACGCCCATGACGGAATTGAACATCCCTTTCGTATAGAGCCAGATGTGCTCTCCCAATGTAGGTAACTCCTTAAAGATCGTCCATTGGGTTAGTTAAGGATGACAGGCACTAAGAATGAACCTACACTGTGCGGTGGGGGGAGAGTAACATCAGATGGAAAAGCAATAGCCTCCAGATGAATTAGTCTCCCACCATGTCTTAGAACATGGACTCCATCACTAAGGCACAATAAAAGCCAGACTGGGCTACACACAGGGAGCATGGTCACAACACGTCATAAACCAAAGGGGACAGAAAGAATGCCAGGAACGAACACACACACACACACACACACACACACACTCCCCTTTCCCCTCTTAGGACTGGAAACACCTGTATGTATGCCTCTGGCCTACCTTTCTAGGTATCAGAATACAGAGAAAACTCGCTGTTTCTATAAACGGTTCGCCTGAGTGTGGCACAAACACTCCAAAACAGCCCAGTGCTCAGGCTGGTCCTGAAGTCAACTTGCAATCCTTCACTTTTTTCCTAGACATTTTTTGAATTGTTCCCAAAGATTTGGGTTTCATTTTGTTTTGTTTTACAAATATCCACATTTTACTAAGACCGCAGAGAGGTAACAAAATGGCCATTAAGACACTCTGGTGGCAATGTGCCTGGATCGTCTGCCCTTCACCTCTGAGGGTGGTGCAGGCCGGCAGGCCTACACCGGAGCTCTTTTACAATCACATTTGACATTTTACCCATGACTTTTTTGTTTTTTATTAACCACAACCTGTCACCTCTCCTTTGTCAAACTGCAGATTCGTTAGAGGTCCTGGACTTCATACTCGGGCAGAAGACTCAATCTTCAAACCTACTTGGCCACATTCTTACCCAAATGAAACCAAAGGCTGTTTATTGTGAGGTTTCCACCTCCTCTTTAGATTTCCCTGAAACTAAAGGGAACCTTCAGTGTTAGCATATTTGGTATTTGGGGATTAAATGCTGCCTTCACTCTTTTAATACCATAGTACTTTCAAGAAATGAATATTCAGAGAGGCTTATTTCTCTTCCACATTTCTCTCCATCCCAGATGTAGTAAGCTGCATCACACCCTTCCATTCAGCAGCAACAGTGTTCATCTGAAAGGTATCCACAAAGCACATTCCCGCACCCGTTCATCTCCTTGGGCACAGACAGTCCCAAAGGTAGGAAATCTCTCCAGTGGCACTGATGAAATTCGACACCTGATCCACATGTTAGGCTGATTCGGCCAACAGTAACTCAACCCTTTGTAGAGAGAGGGTGAGAGGAGATGCTGAAAGTAGTTCCTACCTCTAGATGGGTAGGAAACACCACAAAGCAAGATATAAAAGAGTTACCAAGGACTGAGGGACATCTCCTTCCCCTGGAACTTCTCAAGGACAAAATAGCCACTCTTGTTTAAAGACAGCAATCATCTAAATGTGTGTGTGAGAGACTAGTTTTGGAGGTCAGCTCCTCTCTACAATAACTGGGAACCCGGCGTTCTGAAAAGTCAAGGTGAGGCACCTGTCGACCGGAGGAAAGCACGGGCAGGAACAGGTACCCAAAAGGCAATGCATACACCGAAACCTCTTGGTAGAGGCTTCTGGAATCTTATAACAAAAATCCCAGCCTAAGTGAAGAGAAAATGAAAGGGAACAGCAATTTTAAAGGAGCACCAGATCTCCAGAATGGCCTCCTAGTCATCGGGCTGCCTAATGTGCCATGGAGAAGATGCTGACTAGTGACGGCTAATGCCACTGCAAGCCTGGAAAACCTTCCCTTCATCCGTTAGGTTTCAGCTTTCACCTGTGCGGGCATTTCCACCTGCGTTTCCTAAGCTCCTCCTCACACTCACCGTTGGGATCTCCCTGCCACGTAGCGGAGTATGGATTGGACAGTTTGCGCTCTAAAATCACAGGGAATGGTTCCACGTGATCTCAGAAGAAAACTTAGGATTGCAAAAGGTGAAGGGGGGTGGGGTGGGGTCAACAACAAGCTGAGGAAGACTTTGGAACCGGAAGGAGTTCCTGGCTGAAGGACACACTGCGTGCCTAAGACAAGAAACTCAAGACTGTTTCTCCATCAGTCTGGAAACTGCTGACAGCCAGTGGCCGAGGCCGCTCAGGGCAGGCTGAGGCTTCCAGGAGGGTTTGAGACCGAGACAGGTGGGTGACAAGACTAGTTGACAAAGGTCCTGGCTTGCTTGTCGGGCAGTCTGTAGGAGAGGGCAGGAGCGATGGAGACAAAAGGCACTCTGTGCTATGGAGTGTGAAGGGTCACGCAGCACGGAACTGTCCCTACTAAGTGGCCCAGATGGGTCTCATATAAAACGCTGATGCCGCCATTTCCCCCAGGAGGATGAGCAAGCCAGTCAGCCAACTGCTAGCAAGCATGCTTGCAGGGGTCACGGCCACCACCAGCAGGTGGGAGCGATTAGGTGTAGCTGCCTTCAGGAGGCGTGATGTGGCTAATCCCATCTCATCCCACTCCCCATCCCCAGTGTATCTCACACCAGAGGAAACGAGTTAACTTACAAGGAGTTTACGCCTCGCTGGGGTCGGGGGAAGGGAGTGGTGAGCATGCAGGAAGGTAGAAACCTTTTGAAATGAAAGATTGCTTTCGGTTAATAATTTAGAAAAAGCCAAGGTAGGTAGGCAGCGGCAGGGTGTGCAAGAGACAGCTCATTTTCGAATGTGCCTGGCACGTTAGGCAAGGGGCAACTCGCATAACCCGCGGTTCACCAACGTGTTCCTAGGGAAGAGAAAAACAAACACGCAGAGAGAGGGCTGGGGAGACCAGGAATTCAGACTCGCGGGCTTCCATCTCCCCCTCACCACCCTCCCCAGCCCCGCCCCAGAAGTCCTTCAGGTGAGACGCACTTGCCAAATGATGGGGACCCTAGCGGTGGGTCAGGGGTGCTCACCACCGCGGACCGACCGCAGCCCCTGCAGGACACACCCTCTACCTACCTCCAGCATGGGAGAGGCGCCCTTGCTCGGCAGCGTGCAGCCCAGGAGCGCCGCGAGAAACTTTGCCATATACGAGCAGGGAGGCCGGGTCCCCCTGGCGCTCGCCGCCTCTGTCCTCGCCCTGCGCCTGAGCTGGGCTGGGCAGGGCGGACCGAAGCTCCCGGACCCGGTCGGGGGGTGGGGATCCGCCCGCCAAGACTGTCCGGTCGGGGGCTCCGGGCCTGCCGGGAGCTCTGGGCTGCTGCTCTGGAGGTGCCCGGGTGAGAGGAGCAGACAGCCGCGGGCGCCTCAGCCTCGGCGCCGCGGGAGCCCGGCTGCGCTAGCTGGTCCTGCTGAATGTCACCAGCGCCGTAGTAAAGGGAAGGGCCCCGCCGAGGGGGAGGCGGGAGGGCCAACGGCGCACGACCCGCGGCAGTTGCCCGGGCAAGGGCGGTGGGCACAGCGAGGCGACGCAGCGACAGGCCGGCCCGCCCCTGGCCAGTGATGCAGGCGATGCCCCGGGCTCCGCTGAGAGCGTGCAGCGAAGGCGGGAGGGGCTGTCCATCGGAGTCGCCCCGGCGACCCACTTCCCTAGTTTCTGCCTGATTTGTGACAATACAGGTGGGAGAGGAGGGGGTCTAGGTCCGCTGACACTTGGCGAGTTACCAGGACAAAACGCAAGCTGCCCACAAGGGCTCCCCACCAGCCAGCGCCAGCCCCACCCTTCCAGTGGGGAAGGAGAAGGTTCCAAGCCCAGAATGAAGAACCCCAGGGCTGTCACATGTGAACCTCTGACGCTGGTGGGACCTGCATGCACAAATAAGCCCCAAAGGGGAGTGGGTGACTTTGTGGGTGATCCTGGGATGGGCATGGATGTAACCTGGATGCTTTGACACACCTGTTCTTCCAAGAACCATGCCTGGAAGGTTTCTCTCGGAGACTCCAGACACAGGGCCAGCATGACGCTTGAATTTTACTGCTCAGGGCTGTAACTCCCACTTAGTGTACTATGGGTGACCTGTGGAGCTTGTTTAAAATGAGGAGTTCCAAGCTGCAGTTAAGTCTGGGGCGACCTCAGAATCTGATTCTTTAGTAGGTACCCCCAGACTCTCCCGCAGATGGTGTCAGGCTGCGTTTGAAAAACACTGCCCAACTGTGCCAAAGCCAGAGAGGTTCAGAAAACACAACAAGAGACCCTAGAAAAAGCGTTAAATCCCCCGATTTTATATACAAAGTATGAGAGCAGAAAGTCTTCATTACTCAAGTCATACTCGGGACACTCAGGGCACACAGTTGTGTACTGTGTATGCAACTGTACAAGGCTGTAAGTGCTTGTTGGGGGTGGGGGCTAGAAAATGGGTGCTTGAATGGGTGATGGTGAAATGTGAGGCTAGATTTCCCATAATGCACTGGTGCAGCAATCCCGACTTCAGGGAGTGTCTTAGTTAGGGTTTTCATTGCTGTGAACAGGCACCATGACCATGGCAGCTCTTATAAAGAAAAGGAGAGGCTTTAGTACAGTTTCCGAGATTCAGTCCATTCTTATCATGACCATGACGGTCCCGCGCAGGCTGATGTGGTGATGGAGCTGAGAGCCCTACATCTTGCAGCAATAGGAAGTTGAGGGACAGTCACACTGAGGGTAGCTTGAGCAAAAGAGACCTCAAAGCCTACACCCACAGGGACACACTTTCTCCAACAAGGCCACACCTCCTAATAGTGCCACTCCCTTTGGGGGCCATTTTCTTTCAATCTACCACATTCTACTTCCTGGGCCCCAAAGGCCTGTAGCCACATCATAATGCAAAGATGCATTCAGTCCAACTTCAAAAGTCCCCATAGTCTTTAACAGTCCCAAACTTGTTTCAAAATCCAAAGTCTCTTCTGAGACTAGTGGCAATCTCTTAATCTGTAATCCCTCTGTAAAAGTCAAAATCAAAAAGCAGATCACATATTTATAACACATAATGGCACAAGATATACCTTACCATTCTAAAACACAGGGAAGGGAGCACAGCAAGGAAACACTAGACAAAAGAAGGACTGAAAACCAGCTGGGCAAACTCCAAACTCTGCAGCTCCATGTCTGATGTCAAAATGCTCTTTAGATCTCCAACTCTGTTCAGCTTTGTTGACTGCAACACACTTCTTTCTCTTGGGCTAGTTCTACTTCCCTGTTAGCAGCTCTCCTTGGCAGGTATCCCATGACTCTGGCATCTCTAACACCTTGGGTTCTCCAAGACAATCCAGGCTTCAACTTCACAGCTTCACACAATGGCCTCTCTACTAGGCCTCTCTTCAGGGACACCCCTAACACATGCCTAGCCTCACTGACTTTATTCCATAACTCCTTTTTTTCTATCCTTAACTATAAATCCAGAATCATAAGGCTAAAGCTGCCAAGTTCTGCTGCTTACTGGGGCTGGAACATGGCCCCCTTATTCAATCACATCTTCACCAACTTTCTGGTTTTGATTGTTACCTTCACTGCCTAAGCTTGGCTGTCCTAAAACTTGCTTTGTAGAACAGGCTGGCCTCAAACTCAGAAATCCTCCAGCCTCTGCCTTCCCAGTGCTGGGATTAAAGGCATGACCCACCACACCTGGCTCTAAGCTTTTCTTTAGTTCCTTTTCACAAGTTGGAAACTTAGCTGGGTGGGATCTTGCCCTGAGGTCACCTACTCCCTTTATCCCATTTCTAAATCCCTTTATCTTCTTGAACACAGGATTTAGCCCCATTCTACTTCCTGGTGCTCTTTTTCTCCTCAAAATTTACATTTTGTAATTTACACTGCTCAGCTTGCTCCTTTTCATTATATATCTTCATTAGAGTTACCACTAATATCCACACGACAGAGTCTACACTAGGCTGTTTTGAAATTTCTTCTGCCAACAGGATTAATCCAAAACTCTTCACTTTAGCCTCAGGCAGACTCCTCAGACAAGGGCAAAAGGAAGCCATTTTCTTCACTAAAATATCACAAGAACAATCTCTAGGCACCATACTAAAATTCTTCTTCTCTGGAACCTCTTGAGTGAGCCCCCAATAGTTCAAATAACTCTTAGAAACTCTGTCTTCCATGATCACTAGTATGGTCCATTAAGCAGTGCTTAAAGCATTCCACTGCTTTCCTAACCCAAAGCACCAAAGTCCATGTTACTCCAAACAAAAATGTGGTCAGGCCTATCATAGCAATATCCCAGTCCTATGTATTGCTGTGAAGAGACACTATAACCATGGCAACTCTTAAAAATGAAAACATTTCATTGAGGTGCTCCCTTACAGTTTCAGAGGTTCAGTCCATTATCATCATGGCGGGGAGCATGGTGGCATGTAGGCAGATGTGTGGTGGTATTGTGTTCCAAAATATTGTGTACCTTAATAAACTTATCTGGGGTCAGAGAACAGGACAGCCACAATATTAAACATAGAGGTTAGGCAGTGGTAGCATACGCCTTTAATCCTAGCATTCCAGAGACAGAAATCCCTCTAGATCTCTGTGAGTTCAAGGCCACATGGGAAACAGCCAGGCGTGGTGACCCACACCTTTAATCCCAGAAAGCCACACCTTTAATCTCAGGGAGTGGTGGTAGAAAGCAGAAAAGTATATAAGGCGTGAGGACCAGAAACTCGAGGCATTTGGCCTGAGCAGGCATTTGCCCTGGAGAGGCCTTTGGCCTGGAGAAGCATGTGGCTGGTTAAGTTTTCAGGCTTCTAGCAGCAGTTCAGCTGAGACCCATTCTGGATGATGGCTCGGGGCATCCAGTCTGAGGAAACAAGACCAGCTGAGGATCCAGCGAGGTGAGATAGCTGTGGCTTATTCTGTCTCTCTGACCTTCCAGTGTTCACCCCAATACCTGGCTCAAGTTTGATTTTATTAATAAGAACTTCTAAGATTCATGCTACACAGATGTGTGCTGGAGTAGTAGCTGAGAGTCTTATATCTTGACTCAGAAGCAACAGGAAGTCAAATGACTCACTGGACAGTATCTTGAGCATAGGAAACCTCAAAGCCTGTATCCACAGTGACACATTCCAACAAAACCACACCTCCTAATAGTGCGACTCCCTAAGAGCTTATGGGGACCAGTTACATTCCAACTACCACAGGCAGAAAGGAAAGGTATCATTCTAATACCATACCACTACTTCTCAAAATTGTTCAGTCAAGTGCCTTTCACCATAAAAAGCTGATCAAGAACATAGTTTATTTTAAACCTGGTTTATCTTATAGTTTTCCTATAAATAAATATATTTTTAAAAACCTATGACACATTCCAACTGCCTGTGCTTCTTCTCATCACTTTTCCATCTTCTAACAGCAACTGCACTAAGTCCTTCCAAGATTCAAAGCTGTCTGGCTTTGTCTTTTGCCAACAGCCAGAGAAAACGTTTGCATTTAAGGAGCTTGTACAGTGACATCAACCCTAGAGCCTTCCTATCTTGCAGTCAACCCCCTAGGCATTGTCATTACATCTCATGCAATGTTAACTCAACCACAGAAATAACACCCGAAGTGAAAGGTCACAGGAAGTGTGCAGACCCCTCTTACCATAGGCTTATTTTAAGGAATAAATAGAGGATATACTTAACATGGTTTTATTTTGTCATACCTATAAAAAGAACTTAAAGATTGGCTTTTATTTTTTTTAAAGATTTGTTTATTTATTTATTATGTACACAGAAGAGGGTGCCAGATCTCATTACAGATGGTTATGAGCCACCATGTGGGTGCTGGGAATTGAACTCAGGACCTCAGAAAGAATAGTCGGTGCTCTTAACCTCTGAGCCATCTCTCCAGCCCCTGGCTTTTATTTTTTAGGGTTTTTTTTTAGTTTTTTGTTTGTTTGTTTGTTTGGTTGGTTGGTTGGGTTTTTTTTGTTTTTTCTATGCGACTACACTCTATTTTAAAAGTGAGAAACAGATAATAAAAAAAGATGTCCAAGACCACATAGAAGGTTAATATCAAAGTCTGCAATACATCTAGGACAGCTGCGATCATGGGTATTTGGACATTGCTCCCTATTACACCATTGAAAGCTGAGCACCAGGACAGAGGACAGAGGACAGATAACAGTCATTTGGAGGAGTGAGACTTGAGACAGAAGGTGGCAATAAGCAGACAGAATGTCACAGTAGCTTGCTGTACACTAGTAGTTGACAGTTTGGACAGAGTACTAAATCCTAACTGAAATAAGAAACCAACGGGCCTTGGTGGCTTCTCCACCTGTATGTCCCCTTGTGACCTAGACTCATTCCTCCCAGGAGCTCTCCTCCTTGACATCTTGCATCTGCAGCATCAGGGAGAAATAAACACATCTGAAAGCCGGGTATGCGCTGACCCAGCCTGGACAGCGTGAACGTTATGCAGGGCCACGCCCTGGTTAGAGTCACTACCATGTCTATTTCCTACCGTCACTGGTAAAGCAAGGACAGGGACCCAGGACGAAAAAAGGGAAGGAGTTAAAGAAGAGAGAGAGGGAGGAAGGGTGAGAGGGAGCAAGAAAGGAAGAAGAAGGAAGGAAAGGGGAGGGAGGGGGAGGAAGAGCAGGGAGGAAGGACAGAAAGGAGGGAGGAGGAAGGATAGAAAGGAGGAAGGAGGAAGAACAGAAAGGAAGGAGAGGGAATAATTGCATCTGTACCTCTTCTCCTTTGAAGGCGGACAGCAGGAGCATTCCCTAGAGAGTTGTTCTTATTTTAATCCAGTGTTTCACTTTTTAACATTGATCCTAAGGGGAACAATCAGTGAACTCCTCTAAGACAGTGCATTTGAAGGTGTTTCAAATTTCCCACACTTGGGTCAAGTGAGTCTTTTCCACTAGTGTGGTGCACACCAGGCACACACAGGTGAACTCTGCTGTCACCAGTGAGGATTCTCTAGCAAGTAGCTACCACTCTCTAAAGCGCCACTTCCTCACCTAAATAGAGCTGTTAATACACACCTCATGAGAATTCAATTAGTTAATACCACTATCTTACGCTAATTTATCATAATGACTATTGCATTCATGTAACTCTCATACCAGTATCCACAAAGTACTTGGACTTGAGTAACAGGAATAAATGTCATCTACTAGAAGGATTACGATTACTCATACATGCTCCCCTTCTGGCCCTGAGCCAGGCACATGACACTCAATAAGCACTGATTACGAAATGGACCAATGGACGAAGACCCTTGTCACAGCTTTATAAAACTAAACCGTGCAAGCCATTTGAAGTCCAACCATGAGAGACTGGCTTGATGCATCATGGTTCAAATGTTTGGAACCAACTGTGCTTGAAAACAATATTTAATGGTCTAGAAAATGTCTTTATGACGTCATCAAGTGACAGCATGCAGGACATGCAGTGTATCCTAAATCCACAGCAAGTTTGCAAGAACATACGGTGAAATGGAGAAAATATAACAAATGGCAGGCATCATTTCCTGGAGTTAGGGATTAAGTTTCATTTTTTTCACGTTCCTGAATGTTTTAGATTTCCTGCAGTGTCCCTGGACATAATCCCAGTTCAAATGCTCCCTTCTGGTTCTGTGAAATAAGAACTCCGGCATTTAAAAAGTGATCGCAAGTTAATCCTATCTTAAGATCTCATCACGTCAGAAACATTTAGAATGAGGCAATCAGCACAGCTCAACCTGCCCCACCAACACCGTCTGGAAGGCATTGTGTGTTTGTGCAGAGGTTCTAAATGTCACCGAAAGTACGATGCGGAGTGCACCTTTGCCATAAGAGCAACAGTCCAGCTATTGACAAGGCTGAACCCCCAGAGATTACAGGCTCCAGTGGCAAATAGAGTCTGCTTTCAAAAATATCTACCAACCAGGCAACATGGCACATGTGTTATCCCAGCACCCAAGAGGTGGGGACGAGAGGAAGAAGCAAGGAGATCCAGAGTCCAAGGTCATTCTTAACCACACAGTGAGTTTAAGATCAACCTGGGTTATGTGAGGCCCTGTCTCAAAAAACAAAAATTAAAAAAAAAAAAACCATGAAACTGGCCTGTTATCTCTTCCTGTTTGGTTGCCGTTGTTGTTGCTGCTGTTGTTGTTGTTGTTGTTAATTTTATATGAATGGATGTTTTACCTATATGTATCACATAGGCCTAGTACCCTTGGAGGCCAGGAGAGGATGTCAGATCCCCTGGAACTAGAGTTACAGACAGTTGAGGTTGCGATATGGATGCTGGAAATGAACCTGAGTCCTCTGGAGGAGCAGCCCACGCTCTCAGTCATCCCTCCCGTCTCCATCAGCTTTGCTTAGTTCCAAAGCAAAATATAAGGTTCACAGAGTAAACCCCCAGAAAGCATCACTGGCCCAAGTGAGAAATTTCCAGTGCTGCAAGCCTCCTGCCTCACCACAGAGAACCCCACCCCAGGAGCTGGGCTTCCTCTGCAGCCCTCACTGCCTCCACTGTAAACCAATCTTCACTGTGGTCAGGGATGGAGCTGCCCAAATAATCAACTATCCCAACTAACTACCATCACTTGAATCACCAACACTTGAATTACCACTTTGCAAAAAAGCGAGGCAGGCATAAACTGCCATTTACACAGAAACTCCACAGAAGCTCGCAGCTTTTGTAATCCTTTGATGAACTGGAAGGCACCTGAGTCTCTTGGGGTATCAGGTTCATCAGCAGCAAAGACAGGTATGCTGGAAGAGTGGATGGATGAATGCAGAGGCTGGTTTGCAGTTGAGGAGAATGCGGGCAAGCCAGGGTTCCAGTTTAGGAGGCTGAGCCAATGCCTACTGAGCACCTCCCGACAGAGGCCCTTACCTGTGTGAGATGTTACAATTACTAGTTCAGGGGAATACAACAATGAGGTTCTAGTTTACAACAAAGAAAATGAGATTACAAGTTATCCAACAGTCTTCCTCCTCCCAGTTAGGATCGTCCACCACACACAGTCGCAAGAGTGCCAATGACAACATCGTTTCATGCACGGGGTGTTTCCTTAGCTGTGCATGATCTGCATGGATTTCATACCAAATAGCGGCTACTGGCTGCGACCGCAACAGTTTTCGAGAAAATGGTTTCATCTTCTGCATTCAAGCAATGTTACTGATTTAAACTTAACGTTTGCCGCATTTTCTTTCTTTGCACGATGAGCCAGCATGTGACCCCTTCCTGGACCCCCATCCTGTCTTTCCAAGAGGGTGGGTGACGAACAAAGCTGAGCATGGACTAGACATCTTTCCATCACTGGCTGCTAGATACCAATTTCCATCATAGAAAACATATTTTTAAGATCATCTAGATGAACCCAAAACACTCATACACACACACGTGTGTGCATATATGTGTGCTTGCAAAAGTACATGTGCACACACACACACACACACACACACACACACACAC
>CABHPH010111413.1:0-13893 GCA_902168325.1 Peromyscus nudipes
TCACAATGGACCCAGGGAATCGGACACCTTCACACAAACATACATGCTGGCAAAACACCAATGTACATTAAATACAAATAAAAAATTAAAAAAAAAGATGTAATCAGTACCGTGTCTGACTGCATGCTACCATGATCCCTACCATGATGATAATGGACTGAACCTCTGAACTGTAAGTGAGCTACCTCAAATGTTTTCATTTATAAGAAATGCCATGGTCATGGTGTCTCTTCACAGCAATAAAAACCCTAACTAGGACGGGCCCCAGGAACACTGCCTCCTGTGTTTGCCCTTCCTGTTGGCTAGTATGTGGAGTGGCTGGGTGTCCTTGGACTCTGAGGTGATCTTGGTAGTGCAAGACAAGCATAGCATCACCTGGGAGGGGCCTGGAAGGGTGTGAACTTCCAACTCTGGATTCCATACACACTCTAATCTGGTCTGAACCGGTTATTTGGAGATTTTTGTTGTTGGCAGCTGCATTTAGTCCTTACTAGTAGTGTGGGGCTCCTCTGCAGTCTGTAGTAGCCTTTCCCAGGAAACCATTTCTCTTCCTCTTCCCAGTGCTGTGTCAACTGTTCAACACAGAAACCCGAGATGGGTCAAGATCTCATCACTGAGACAGGTGCGGGGGCCAGACTTTTAACCCCAGCACTTGAGAAGCAGAGGCAGGTGGATCTCTGGGAGTTTAAGGCCAGCCTGGCCTACAGGGCAAATTCTAGAATAGCCAAGGAGCTCCAGGGATCTGTTCCTGCCTCCTCAGGGCTGGAGTGACTGGGATATGCCACCATGCCCAGCATTTCATGCAGGTGCTGATGACCCACACCCAGTTCCTCATGGCTGTGCAGCAGGCACTTTACCGGCTAGCCCGTTTCCTCAAAACAACAATGTATATTTCCACAGGCAGGAAGTGCTCGAAGAGTCGACCAAAGTGACAAGACCCTTAACCTTTGGTTCTTTTTCTGACTGATGAGAGAAGTCAGACCCTTTTCTTGTGACATTGTCTGACTCGTGGAGGCAAGAACAATACCAAACATTCTTCACGGAGACCTAACACTAGAATACACTCGTCCATCACTCCCTTCTTTGACTACATGGTAGAGAGCCATTTCCCTAGGGCTGCTGTGAACACTTGCTTGCAAACTCTTTACAGAAAGCCCTATTGAGGAAGAACAAAGCCACTGTTCCTCGTGGATAACTGGAGAAAGAAGGGAGCATGTGTGCACACATGGACACTCAGGCACAGTGTCCTCAGGTCTAGACTCAGGAGCTTGCGGCAGCCCAGAGGGGGTGGCCCAGGCACTGGAAGCAGTCAGTAGCATACACTCGGGGAGCAGAGGAGGAGAGGCCTGAACACCAGCCTGCAGGACCCCCATTTCATCAATGCTAAAAGAGGCCAAGCAGCAGCAGAGGACGGAGTGACAGATACTTCATTTAGACACATTTACAACTCGGGGAGGCTCTTGTTCACAGGATTTCATGTACGCCTAACCGCGTGCCGAGTACCCGCTGCATGCCACGGCTCGGAAACCCCTGCCCGCCTGCGCTATCGCTCCCTTCGAACCCGGGACACCACCCGCAGCTTTCCTCCTCCCATTTTTCTTCCGTCTGTGTTCTCCAGACCCACCAGCTCCTGGGACCCTCCTCCCTGGCGATACTCTCACCAGGTAAGCTCCTCCCCTCTCCTGGTTTTAACCGGCACACGTGAACCATCTGCCCTCTACAAAGCTCAGCTCTTCCCCAGCCTCGGACCTCGACACACAGATGCCAGAACTTTCCCCTTCCTTCCAACGGGTCTACGGTGTAACTGTTCCCCACTTGGCTGTTCCTCTTGTCTTTCCTGTCCTACCGTATCCAATGAGGAAACGGAGTGGCCTCTAAGCCAGCAGTTCTCAACCTGTGGGTCTCGACCCCTGCGGGAGCCAAACAACCCTTTCGCGGGGGTGGGGGTGGGGTGTGGTGTCGCCTAAGACCATCGGAAAACACAGATATTGACATTGCGATTCATCACAGTAGCATGAGTACAGTTATGAAGTAGCAACGAAAATGATTTTAGGGTTGGGGGTTACCACAACATGAACTGTCTTAAAGGGTCGCAGCGTTAGGAAGGTTGAGAACCACTGTGCTAAATCCTTTCTTTGGCTAACTTCAAATGACAACCTTTTATACCTACGAAAGGAAGGGACATCTGGAGGCCAGACACACTGATTACCAGTCATTTCCGGGAGTCTTGAAGCACACCAGCAGAGACTGTGAGTCGAAAGCACCAGGCAGTATTATTTTTAAAACTTTAATTTTGGATCCCTACTTTTCTTCTTGCATACACGGTCATTATTTCGAGTTGCTTCAGATCTTTTGTAAATCAAGAGAGGTTTGACATACTAATGCTGTTTCGCACACTCCTGTACAAGCAAGCCGGGTTCCATCAGCCCCACGATGCACTCACCCACTCACTAGTTTGGAGACGTTTATCGGGCACTTGATATGGACTAGGTGTGGGGCAGGGTGCTGGGCATAGCTATGAAAAGGTTTCTCATGGGGCTCACAGTCTAGTGGTAAATTACTGAGTAAACTGAGGCACAGAGAGAGGCAAATGACTTACCCACTGAGGTAGAGAGAGCTAGGCGTTAGGGAAGGCGGGATGAGAGCACAGTGCATGGGAGCACGGTGCATGGGAGGTAAGCCCCTCTGACTGAGGAGCGAGGCGGCACACAGAAACACATTATAAAATCTGCTTGCAAAAAGCGTGATGATAATGCTTTTAGTTTCACCAGGACCAAATTCACACGGTGGTGTGATCCGTCGCCAGAGGGCATTTCTGTACTGGCCCCCAATGCCTTGAGGCACACCACCATTCTCCTGGGACACCGTGACTCTGTAGGCAGCTTAAGAATCAAGAAGTATCCCGACTCCAATCGCAGCACTGGGAACCGTATTAAAATACTCTACGTGAACCTAGATGTACAGTGGACCTGTGAAAAACTAATACACGTAAAACTTTAGAAAACTCCCCTCACCCCCATCCGGAGGGTTCTAATAAGTTACTGATCCTGAAGTAGAGATCTGTTTGTCATTTTTCCTATATACAGTATTTTGGCTGTTCTAGGGTAGAAGTGTCACCCAGACATATTTCATAAGCAATCTAGACATGATACAGGTATGTACAAAGGCGCCACATTTGGCCGTGTGTGTACACCTCACCAGCGCACAACACCTAACCGCCAGTGTGAGCCAGTGTAAGGCAATTCTGAGAAGCAAACACCATCCATCGGGGAAGGGTTGAGTCTACGACCAGCTGGCCAGCTGGCCAGCTGGCCGCTCTCGTGGTATTCTTTGTGATGACATGATTTCAGGAGGCAAGAGGTCCGTCTCACTGACAAAAGGCAGTGGAGAATTATTGAAAGCTAATGTGAACGTGGAAACCATCCAGGGACCTACGCAGGAAGCTACTCAAGGACACTGCTGGCCTTCGACGGGGCTACGAATCTAGAAGAACAAGCGCACTCCACGAAGACTTATTGCTGAGGATCACACCAGTACATAACACATCCACGCGGGATGCTCCAAAACCCTTCATCACTTTGCACTGCTACCAGCCGCTCACTGTGAATGGTTCTTCACCTCACTGAGGAGGCTTGTCTTCTGAAATGAGACACACAAAGAAACTCTGAGTGAAGGCCGGAACAGCAGCTGGGCGTACGATCCAGCAACGTAAAGAAATGAAGTCCTCTGGTCAAGAACCTACTCTCTCACCAGTGGTCAAAAGGATCTCCTCAGGCTCATGGAATGGACGGCAACTCCAGTCTGTGGTTGGAAAGCACGGCCCAGAGAGTGCAGACAGCTTTCTCTGGCCAGAGTCTACCAGCTGGTGCCCTGTCCCCCCCCCCAAATCAACTCTCATGCTCTTAGTCACAGAGTTTTGGGACAGGTTCTCACTGTGTAGCTGAGGCTGACCTGTAATTTGGATCTTGCTGCTTCAGCGTTCCCAGTGGGAGTGCATTACACCCGGCACAAAAATATCTTAAGCAGAGGCTGGAGAGATGGCTCAGCAGTGAAGAGCCAGGACCAGGGTTCCTTTTTAGCACCCACACCTGCTGGCTCACAAGTGCCTGTAAGCCCAGCTCCGTGAGATGCAATACCTCTGGCCGCCAAGGGCACCTGTGCTCATGTGCATATACCCACAGGCAAACATATACACAATTAAGCATAGACATTTCATGAAAACTTTAAAGATATGTATTCAAGTTACAGATCAAGTGTTAGAACCTTAATGCTTCTCTAATCACATTGTCGGCGTGCTTACCTTTCTCGGCGCGTTCTGGATGTTTGCTTTTAGATGGAGAGGCGCCTACTCCATCAGCTGTTTTACCACTCGAGTGGTTCTGTTCGACTTCACACAGATATACGTCGATGGGTCCTTTGGTGCTCCTGATATGTACTGTGATCGAATCCTAGCAAGGGACACAGAAGCCGTCAAGGTGAACACAGGCATCCACTAATCACAGTTTCTGAATTAACTTCACTTCTTGCGGTTTCCTTCCTCCCGTGCATTTGAGAAAATCACGTTTTCACCTGTCACGACATCCTAAACTACTGGCCAATCCACAATTCAGACCTCTACTTAATCATATAAGGCAGCAACAGTCTTGGAGCTATCGGATGGATAGCTGAGTCCCTGGATGCCCCTCCCCCTTCTTTTCCCCTGGTGGGAGGGAACTCTGGAGTACCCAACTGTATTGTACAAGAAGGTGTTTGGGTTCCCAAACCAGTGCAGGGGTGCTGAGGTCACAGGAAGGCTATTCTTCTGCCCAGTTAAAAGATGTAAGAGGAAAAGATGAAATCAAAACATGCCTCGTGTAATTTGAAATGTCATACACAGAGAAGAACTAGATTAAATGACTATTATCCTCTGGCTTCACTTTTATTTACCCAGGAGCAAATTCCAATGGTTTTCCCATAAGAAATTGAAAATGTGGTTGCTTGTATTTAGAGGCTAATGTAAGGGGCATTTTCAGTTACACTGGGAGCTGGCCTGTCTCTCCTCAAGTCCACCCTTTCCATATCCCCATGGACAGGCCAGTCTAGACTCCACTGTTCGCCCCAGCCCCTTCCTTCTCTGGATGAGATTCTGCTTCTCAGAGGCTCTAACCCTCTTATATCCTTCCTGGTACCAGACAGGTGAGATGGGCCAACCACCTTTGTGCTTGGTGGCTGGCACGCCAGGGCAGGTCTGGTTTAAACGGGAACCTTTTATCATTAAATAATCCAGGAAAACAATGCTGCTCCCAACTGGCGGTCAGCAGAAAGGACCTCCAAGTCCACTGGTCACGAAATCATTCTGTAAAGGGGATTCCTGGGGAACCCAGAGATGGCTCAGAGGTTCAGGGTTTGGATGCCAGCACCCATGTCAGGATGATCACAACCACCTGTAACTCCAGCTCCAGGGGCGCCAATGCCAAGGTCTCCAGGGGCATTTGCACATACCCACACACAGAAGTTTTCAAAAAATTTTAAGAAGGGGACAGAGGAGATGGTGCCTATTTCTGACTTTTCAGACTCTGCTGTCTGTCACAACCACTTCACTCTGCCATAGTGGCATCAAAGCATCTAACAGGTGGCCTTGCTCCAACAAAACTATTGACAAGAACAAGCAGGAAGTCAGAGCGAGTTGAAGGCCACCGTGCCAGCCCTGTACTAGGTGAGAGCCTGATGTCGTCCGTCTACTGATCCAGGGCACTGCCGAGAACAGCCAGCCCGGCGCCCGAAAGAGGCTCTGGGTGTGCTCAAAGGTTCAGCGCGACTTAGCAATTCCGGTCAAGCAGCTCAGAGCACGGGGAGACCAAACCCCACTAAATCCTGTAGAATGGATTACCATGCCCCACAGGAAAGCTGTTCTGCAAGATTAGTGGCTATTTACAGAGTTTCAGCATCTGCGGAATAACTCATCCTGAATATGTGACGTGGACACTTGTCTAATCCAGATCAGACCAGGGAATGTCACCCAGTCACAACCTGAACGTGACTGGGGGAAAAGTGAGTGTTCCTTCACGACTGACGATACACTGTCAGGTAACAAGGTCTCACGTGAACAGCGTTCTGTGGGGACAAAAGAAAGGAGGGTGGTGGGAATAATCCTAACCACCACGATGACGGTATGATAGCTGGCTATGAGCAGCATGGGGGCTACCCGGCTTTCAGAATGCCAAAAAGGGCCACCAGCTTTGGTCTGGACTCCATCCTCATCAAGTGGGCTTCTGGTGACAATTACTCTCAACGCAAACCTTCCTAGCCCAGCTGGCAGCAGATTCGAAGGCTGGCCTTACAGAGGCTCCCCATCTGTGACTCAGTGATCTAGTTCATTCTTAGTCTTTGGTGAGTTGGAAGCTAGCTAGTTCCCCGAAGCTCCGGCCGTGACAGCTATTACTTTTGGAACTTGAAGACCAAGGCCAATGGAGAGGTTTCTTTTGTAGCCCAAGAGGAGCAGCATGGCTGAGAGCCCTTGCAAGCCAACTCCGCCCTAGCCTGGTCCTGCTGGTCACCGTGTGGGCTCCTGAAGCACACCTGCTTCTCTGTGCCTGGCTCTCCTCTGAGAAGGTTACGAGGACTTCCTCACTCACGGTTCAGCTAACAGGTACGCAGCTTGACAAGAACACAGGTGACAAGCGACTGCAGTGGTCCCAGAGCTGGCAGCTAGCCCACCTCCCTCTTCAAACCCTTCCTGCAGCGCAGCGCTACCTACTTCTCTGGGAGCCGGAACGTCCAGTCTGGTTTCTTCTGGCGCCTTCACCGCGATGACAATCTGCTCGTGGAAGGCTTGGATGCTGTGGATGTCCTGATAGGTCACGTACGCTAGTGTGAAACCTGGTCAAGGATCTGACGGAATGGACACATCACCACCCCTAACCCCGCCCCTCTGCTTCTTTGAGGAAAAGCCTCACTATTGAGCTCTGGCTGGCCTGGAACTTGCTAAATAGACCAGGCTAGCCTTGAACTCAGGGATCTGCCTTTCTCTGACTCCCGAGCGCTGGGAATAAAGGTGTAGCACCACCACACATGGCTGGATCACTAGCTCTTACAATGAATGCAGGTTCTAGAATAGCTTAGCTTTTATGGGGTGCAAACTTACCAATGAAGGGAAGCAGTTAGAAAAAAACCAAACTTCATGGTAATTATTATTTCAAAAAGAATTCTTAAGATTTCATGGTGCTCTATAATATTTAAAACGAAGAATTCATTTAAACCAAATACTGATTGGAGCAATTTCTGGAGAAAAATACTAATAAAGCCCAAATACTGAACACAAAACTCACAAAGGAAATTATCCCCTTGTCCTTGGGGTAGGGTGGGGTGGTGGGTGGATGTTCCAAATCCCCAGTAGATGCCCAAAGTAACGGACCAATACCAAACCCTATATATATAGCACATATTTCCCTACACATTTACTTCTACAGTGAGGCTGAATTTATAAATTAGGCCAAGTAGGAAATCAATAATAATAAGGGAGTGCAATTATAACATACAGCTCACTGAAAGTTGTTTCTTCTAGAACGTTCACTTAATATTTTTTAGATCATACCTGATTGTGGGCAACAGATATCACAGGAAACAAAAGCACAAATATTGGGAAGCACTATGTCCAACTCTCTCAATGCTATATCCAGTGTAAACCCTCACTGTTCAGAGGTTAGTGCTAGCTCTTACTACGGAAACTTGAGAAAAAAAAAAAAAAAGCATTCAGGGTTTGGTTAAGAACCCTCCAGAAGGCAGGAGAAAAAAAGTCTACAAAATAGAAGGAATCCAGAGCGCGCTCTTAGCGCGACCCTGCACCCACAATCTCCCTCTTAGCGCGTTTCTGTCACTGAACGCCTTTCAGCTCCTTCTCTGGTGCTGCCACATACTTTACACTCACCAGATACTTTACACTCACCTAGTGCAGTCGCTCTGGCTCTCTTCCTTACAGCGAGCCTTGGCTTTGATTTCCCAAGATTTGGCTGCCATGCAGAGTGGAGGGGCTCAGGATCACCGACACTCACAGACAGCAGGACAGGCACGAAGGACTGGAACCCCCAGTCCCTGCCTCACAAGGCTTCTGCATAGAGTGACGAGTGCGGCCCGTACTTCAGCGGCACCATGTTCACTTTCAGAAATAAGCTGGTTCACAAATTAGGGAGAGCCTGATGTTCACAAGAGCTGACAAACGTTCTACCACCCAGGATAGAGACCACAAAACAAACAACAACACTCCTTAATGTCAAGAAGCAACGACGGACTGGGTGTATCACAGGGAACCATCGTCCCGCAGACTTGACCCAGGAGCACAGAGAGGCTACAGCCAACACGGATTGCTTGTGTGTGTTCGAGGATACGGCACTACACTTTTATGTACTTTAACCTTTAAGGGCCTGATTTTATGTCCCGAATATGAAAATTAAACCCCCAAGCTCTCCCTGATACGTTATCTACTCTGGAAGCAGAAATTCGACAGAGGTATGGATGGACAGAGGTATGGATGGAAGGATATCTTTCGTTCTCTTTGTCGTCGGTCAACTCCAACAGCTGCTGAGCGCAATCTTTAATCAACTCGTCCAGGGCGTCTTCCATCGCCGACAGGTCCGAGAGCTCCGCCTGCAGCTTCTTCTGCTGGGGCACGGCTCCGAAGTTGTTCAGGTCGGATCCTCTGCAGGAGGGAACAGACATGCCGTCAGCAGCTGCCAGGAGCGGAGCAGGGCTGTCTGAGGAGGGTGAGCTGGCTAAGTGAGAGCGTCTGCATTTCCCTAACGCCATCTACGTGGTTGTGCCCGTCCTCACAGCCTCTCTATGTAGCCTTGGCTGGCCTTGAGCACAGACGGCCACCTGACTCTGCCTCCCGGGTGCTGGGATTAAAGGTTCAGAATGACTGACCCGGTACCGTACAGGAAAACGGTCTCATCAGAGTTGCCTGTATTTTGTCCTAAACCAGTTTCCTTCAAGAAGCCCGTTCCTCGACCGTTCGTTTAGTTCTCTGACGATCTTTGGGTTTCACATCTGCCGACTGTACCTCTAAAGTACTCCAAGGCTGGAATTCTTTTTCCTAAGTATACAGCTTTTCTCTGAGCACACGCGGTTGTCTGTGTCTTAGCTTCAGGCTTTCTTCCCGTGAGATCCTTCCCGATCATGTCAACTCTTTGGCAACTGCCTTTTGGACACTGAGTCTGTTTTTACACCCAGGACAGTGTGCCAGCTCACCAGTGCCACAACACCCAGGACAGTGTGCCAGCTCACGATCACCACAACACCCAGGGCGGTGTGCGAGCTCACAACCACCACAACACCCAGGGCGGTGTGCCAGCTCACAACCACCACAACACCCAGGGCGGTGTGCCAGCTCACCAGCCCCACAACACCCAGGGCAGTGTGCCCGCTCACGAGCGCCACAGTCATACAGTTAATTAATTAATTAACCACCTTATTCCATTTAACTTCTCCACACTGTCTGAACAATCTACACCTAATGTTCCCATTTAGACCTGAGCAGTCACATACGTTTAGGTACACTTTGAGACAACAAGAAAAGCTTAAGGAATCAATCTTTGCCTAAGAAGAACCATCAAAACCCCATTTTCTACCCCAAAGGCCGCTGCGGCTGGACAGTAGGAGAAGGGGAGGGAACGACGGACAGAAACTCACATCCACCGAATGTGGTTCTTGGACTTCTTTTCCACCAGCTCGATGCCATCCAGGACGTTGGTGATGTCATACACGCGCCGTTTTCGGACTCCC
Source organism: Peromyscus nudipes (assembly GCA_902168325.1). Classification (NCBI taxonomy): domain Eukaryota; kingdom Metazoa; phylum Chordata; class Mammalia; order Rodentia; family Cricetidae; genus Peromyscus; species Peromyscus nudipes. The sequence goes on from CABHPH010111413.1 coordinate 9,757, forward strand.
AGCTTCGTGGCCACCTTGTTTAAATCAAGGATGCCCCCGGGGGCAGATCTGACAAGATCCATGAACTTGCGAGTCAGGTACACCAGGGACACATCAAAACGGGGCCTCTTCACTTTCAAAGCCTCTGCAAACAAGAGTACAGCACCGCATGAGCCGACGTGTCTCAGCCCTCTCGGACGGCCGCTTAGTCCCTCAGATCGGAGCAGACGGCGGCGGCAGAAAGCCCTGCCAGTTTCTATGGAAACATTTCTCCAAGTGGATGCAAAGCGAATCGGCCTCAGCTGGTCTACGCAAAGGCATCAGATTTCAATAAAGGCTGGTAGGAGTTTCGACTAATAATCACTTTTACAAGTCTCCTATCTGCTATATTTCTGTAACCGTCTCCATTCTATTCTCAGGAATAGGATTAGCAATGACTCCAGAACTAAATGCCTTCATTTCATACATATAATCCGCCAACACACAGTTGTGCGTCAATATACAGTTTTTATTCACTCTTTTTTTATATATATATATATATTAGTATATTTATAGTGTTCTGCTTGCATTTATGACTGCATGCCATAAGAGGGCACCAGGTCTCATTTTATATATAGATGGTTGTGAGCCACCATGTGGATGCTGGGAATTGAACTCAGGACCTCTGGAAGAACAGTCAGTGCTCTCAGCCTCTGAACCATCTCTCCAGCCCTTTATTCACTCTTCTTTGGGGCACGGTGAGGCATAAGCCTGGCTTCACAGATACCAGGCAAGCACCTGACCACCGAGCAACATCCTCAGCTCATACGTATAGGTTTCTTTTTTTTTCTTTTCCTAATTTAAAAAATATCTACTTATGAGTGTTTTGCCTGCGGTTGTGTGCACTATGTGTACACTAAGTGTGTGTCTAGTGCTCACTGAGGTCTGAAAAAGGGATGGAGCTGCAGTGGCTGTGAGTCACTGTGTAGGTGCTGGGGTCCCCTGGAAGAGCAACAGGCTCTCTGAACTACTGAGCCATCTCTCCAGGTACTCATACATACAGTTTTTAAAAGCAAAAGTAGGAAGAAGAAATCATTTTGCAACATGCTCTTTTAAAACAGTGATCATGATGTGTGTGAATAAAAGTACTTCATTCATTATTCTTTTTTTTTTTGTTTGTTTGTTTTAAGACGGTTTCTTGGTGTAGCCCTGGCTGTCCTGAAACTTGCTCTGTAGACCAGACTGGCCTGGAACTCAGAGATCTGCCTCAGCCTCCCAAGTGCTGGGATTAAAGGGGTGTACTTCATTATTCTTAATGGCTTCACATTTAACTGCATGGAGAATCTGCTGAGTTATCCAAGTCCTTGGGAACACGATATCGAACGATACTTACAAGACAAGCCAGGCTCGATTACTCTCCTTTTATACTCACTCACTGGCTGGACGTTTATTGGGTACGTGTTAGTCTTATTAGTGTAGATTAAGCACATTCCGAAGACGTCAGCCATTTTATAAAAAATAAATCTAACTGAACATCTCTAACAAGGGCTGCTGCGGGGACAGTTCCCTAACCAAGAGAACTGTGTGGGCCTGATAAGGAGCCCCGCTATAAACAGTGGTATGTTGAGTGATAGTCAAAGTCTTTTGAGAACATGAAGGGCCATCTTTACTGGAGTGGAGAACTGGGGAGGCTCCCACGGGGGATGCTCCCAAGGGAGGATGCTGGGGGCAGCACAGAGAGATGAAGCTCAGTGCTCCTCATTCCAAGGAGGGACAAAGCAGCACCTGAGAACTGGGCACGCACTGGGGTCCAGGCTAGAGGGGAAGAGGCAGCGGAGCCCAGACTGGGCTTGGGAGAGCCAGAGCTGGCAGTCTGAGGCAGCAGTCTACATGGACAGGATGGAGACACGGGCTCCAGACACTGACTTTAAACAGCTGTTGAGCCTTTCTGGGCCTCAGCCTACTACTCATTCCTGATGGATGACAATCCACAGCTGTGATCGGAAGCTTGGTCACTCATGCACAGATGTCATGATCGGCTGGTGCGGGACAGTTGAAAGAAACACCTCAGAGGTCAAGCTGACCCCACTTCCTGCCCAGCCACGGGGGAGACGGTGGCGGATGCTGAGGGACACAAAAGATGGTTTGTAGGATATACATCTGGGCATCTGTGATAAGGGTAAATGAAAAGGGTGCCCGTGATAAGGACCGAATCAAGAGGAAATCAGTGAAGGGGCCATCGGTCACAAAGATCCTCCGATACCCTCAACATGAACCTACGACAGAGTGAAGTCAGCCAGGGTGAAGGGGCCACGAGAAACCACGTGGATAGGAGGCTATGGTAACATGAACTGCCACCGCACTGTGACGGGGTGAAGCCATCACTGCTCCCTTCTACGGCAATGTCAGCCCCCGAGATAATCCTTTTAAAGCTGTTGTTTTACTTCTGTTCTATGACCTCGTGTGCACTCAAAACCAACCACACTGCCGGGCGGCGGCGGCGGCGGCGGCGGCGGCTCACACCTTTAATCCCAGCACTCGGGAGGCAGAGGCGGGCGGATCTCTGTGAGTTCGAGACCAGCTTTGTCTACAGAGCGAGATCCAGGACAGCCAGAGCTACACAGAGAAACCTTGTCTCAAAAAACGAAACAAAGACAAACAAAAACAACTAACCATGTTAATCCGTGTGACACTCAAAACTATAAAGCCCAAACCTACTTAGGAATCAACTTACTTCTCATGGACACATACTGTACGTTTTCTTCTAGGTTAATCCTTATTTTTGATGGCTGGAAAAAAGAAAACAAAAATAAACTCAGCATTTTATAAACAGCAATGCAAATGAAGTACTTTGTTCTATGATACATCCACCCCCACCCCCCTCACCCCCCACAGGGTTTCTCTGTGTAGCCCTGGCTGTCCTGGATCTTGCTTTGTAGACCAGGCTGGTCTTGAACTCAGAGATCCGCCTGCCTCTGCCTCTTGAGGACTGGGATTAAAGGCGTGAATAACCACGCCAGGCCATGATAGTTTTTTTAAAGGCTTTCTTTTCCGCTGAAGTAATGAGGGTGAGAGAAAAGGAGTCGTTACAAACTGTACCTGGTCCGTGACCCCCCTAAGGACCCGCCCAGACTCAGGCCTCTCAGGCTGCGCTTACTTCTGTGTGAATAAAGGAAGGCTGGTGGAATACGGGACACTAAGTGGGAAACAGTTCCTTACAGACTCCCACACTGACTGCAGCAGGCGCTGGGGAGGAGATGGTAAAGGATGGCGGTTAGGACATGACCCCAGGCCCTGGAAGGTCGGAGACGTGGAATCGGCGGTATACCAGTCAAGGCTCACCCCTGGCTATTGAAGCCGCTCCAAAAATATGCTCGTGCACTCTCAGTCGGCAAAGCATTCCCGTTAACGAACAATCAGAAGTCTTAAAAAAAATAATGGGGAGCAGTCCATGCTAAACCCCTGAAACAACCAGGCGGCTGATGGCAGCCCTTACCTCTGCCGGGTACTAGGAGGCTATCGAGTCTGCCTAAAGTTCAGTGGCGGCTTGCAATACATGTAGGACTTGTTATTGCGCCCTGCCTAGGGACACGCTATGGCCAGGTGGGCATGGTCTAGTTCTGCAGCTGGGAAGATGAGCGACCGCATCAGGACCTGCTGAGGTCTTGTTTTAACCAGCGGAGACCCACCAAAGACTTCTGAACAAGACCGCGGCACAATCTCGCTCATGGTCTAGAAATGTGGCACAAATGGGACCGCAGGCTAGCTAAAAGGCCTGGGGTGGGGGAGCCAGAGCCCAGGCGGGCAGCGGAGAAGCGGCTCACACCGGGGAGCCTCTGCAGTTGATTCTTGTCACCTCTGACAAGATGACGACATCTGGTAGCAGGTTAACTTGAGATGACATCCTGCCACAAAACCAGGTTAGGAGAATCCAGGATGGAAATGAGCACGTGGCCTGCTGGGAGTGCGACCCCGAAGTTGGACGCTTCTCCCGTGGGCAGGGACTAGCTTTCAACACTGCTGGCAATGGCATCCCACATCAGAACTCTAAACCAAAGACAAGTGTGACCAACTGTCATTGCTATTTTTATCCTTCTCCAAACACAGGGCTGGCTACTGAAACAAGGTTGTTTTCTTCTTCTTCTTCTTCTTCTTCTTCTTCTTCTTCTTCTTCTTCTT
>CABHPH010111414.1:0-26669 GCA_902168325.1 Peromyscus nudipes
CAATAGTGGAGAGGGTGTCTGAACTGGCCTACCCTGGTAATCAGATTGGTGAATACCCTAACTGTCATCATAGAGCCTTCATCCAGTAACTGACTGAAACAGATGCAGGGACCTACAACCAAGCACCAGGCGGAGCTCTGGGAGCCCAGTCGAAGAGAGGGAAGAAGGATTATATGAGCAAGGGGGTTCAAGATCATGATGGCGAAATTTACAGAGACAACTGAACCAAGCTCATAGGAACTCACGAACTTTAGATCGACAGCTGTGGAACCTGCATGAGACTGGACTAGACCCTCTGCATATGGGAGACAGTTGTGTAGCTAGGTCTGAGGGGCCCCTGGCAGTGTGATCGGGATCTATCCCTGGTGCATGAGCTGGCTTTCTGGATCCCATTACCTATGGTTGGACACCTTGCCCACCCTTGAGGCAGGGGGGAGGGGCTTGGTCCTGCCACAACTGAATGTCCCCCGTAACACGAATTGCTAAAGGGTCTTACTAATAAATATCTGGAGCCAGATATTGGGGTGAAAGCTGAAAGATCAGAGGGATGGAATAAGCCATAGCCACCAGCTAGCTATTACCTTACCAACTCCATGAATCCTCTGACTGAAATCCTCAGAGAGCTACTTCCTGTATACTCACGCCTTATATACCTTTCTGTGCCCTGCCATCTTACTTCCTCTCTCCGCCCAGCTACATCACTTCCTCTTTCCACCCAGCCCTATCACTTCCTGTCTGTCTGTATAGACCTCCAGACCTCTGTGCTTAATTAGTGCTGGGATTAAAGGCGTGTGCCACCATGCCTGCCTCTGTTCCCATTGTGGCCGAGAACTCACAGAGATTCAGATGAATCTCTGCCTCCCAAATGCTAGTATTAAAGGCGTGTGCTACCTCTGCCTGACCTCCATGTTTAATATAGTGGCTGGCTTTTTCCTCTGATCCCCAGGCAAACTTTATTTGTTAGAGCACAAATAAAATATCACCACATCCCCCCATGGGAGAACTTACTCTTTTGGAGGAGGGGAGGAGGGGTGGGCTGAGGGGGAGGAGAGCAGGAGGAGGGGTGAGAGGGGGAATCTGAGGTTGGTATGTAAAATGAATTTTAAAAAAGTGATGTGTTTTTGCCTCAGGTTTCTAATAGGTAGACTTGTAATGATTAATCTCCATCATCACCTTGACAGGATTTAGAATTATTCAGAAGTGTCTATGAGGACACTTCCAGAGAGGTATAACTGAGGAGGGGAGACTCCCCTTGAATGAGGGTGGTACTGCCTGGGGGCTTGAGGTCCTGAGACTGAATAAGAAGGAGAAAGGAAGCAAGCAAGCACAGAATCAGCATTCATCTTGCTTTGCTTCCTGACTTGAAGTTACAATGTATTCAGCTGCCTCCCTCTCCCGCCACCATGCCTTCCTGGCCATGAGGGACCGTAGTCCTTCAAACTGTGAGCCAACATCAGCCAACTTTTCTTAAAGTGCTTCAGTCAGTATTTTGTTACATCCATGAGAACAGCAACAAATATACTAGAGAAATTTTTTTAATGTTTGTTTTCCTGGAAAAAAATATATGAAATTATAAAAACCAAAGATTAATAAAACATGTTTCAGGTGTGGCAGCAAAAGTGGGGAATGCATCTACTGTGTAATCTGAACCATTTGTGTGAACACCCAGCACTTCCTCATTTCCAGTGGTTGCCTAATCCTCCTGTCCACCTTTCTCTGCATCCTTGTCAGTCCTTAATTGCCTGGAAACAGCACTTTAACTTAGGAATAGGTTTATTTAGAAATCTTCGTTTGATAGGGTTATGAGCATGTCTGCTACCTAGGCAACAAAAAGTTGTTCTGTGCTAACATCTTTTCATTTTTAGCCAAGTGAAATCTAAAAATCTTTTCATAAGCTTGTCTAAATAAAAGTCAATCTTAAATACATCGCTTTATCTTTTTTTTATTTTGAGATGCATTTATTTTATGTGCGGGGGTGTTTTGATTGCATGTATGTCTGTGTACAATGTGCATACAGTGCCCAAGGAGGTCATCTTCCCTGGAACTGGAGTTATAGATGATTGTTATCTCCTCTGATTCTCATTCTCTCTCTCTCTCTCTCTCTCTCTCTCTCTCTCTCTCTCTCTCTCTCTCTCTCTCTCTGTGTGTGTGTGTGTGTGTATGTTGTGTATGTTGTGTGCATTTATCAAACCTGGATCCTCTGGAAGAATCTTTGGTGCTTTTAACTGCTGAACTATGCTTCTAGTTCCTCCACTTATCTTTTTAAAATGTGGGAAATATGTAAAATGAGTTGAGTATATGACAATGTTTCTTGAGAATGACTTGGAAAGAGAGAGAGAGATGTATCTCAGGATAAAAGAGAAGGCTTCCCAAATAGCAATGAGATCCCCTTCTGATTTCCAAAGTCCCATTGATCCCTTGAAGAACATTCTGATGGGCCTCGACCCGTGCACACAGAACATATACAGACTCACTTACAGTATTTTGTAGATTAAGAAAACAATGCTTTTTATTTAGAAAACATGAAGATACTGAAAATACATTTTTAAACTCTAGATAACATGCCCTGCCCTGACTACCAGAAGTTATTTCTGTACGATGCAGTTTTGAATTCTACAGTTTTATTTAAAAATATATTGTGAACATTCATCATGCCACTAAACATTTTCAGAATTGCAATTCTTCAAACTATCCACATGTCACAGCTTAAACTATCCCAGTACAATTTGTCAGTTCATTTCTTTCCAGTTTTTAAAAATGGGAAGAATGTCTTTGTGTGAATGTTTTTCATTCCTAGTGAAAGGATTCTAGAAAAGGTGTTTAGGTTCCTTAAATGCACTGCTAAATGCTCCCCGCCACAGGAAGACAGCATCCTAGGACACTCCTCATCAGCTACTGTTGATTGGCACTCTCTAGCCCAGAAGTGACAATTAAATAGATTCAAGGGATGTTTAGCCTTGTGGGATGTGGGAGTTTGAATGAGAATGCCCCCTATAGGTTCATAGATTTAAATGCTGAGTTACCAGGGAGTGAAACTGTTTAAGAAAAATTAGAAGAATTAGGAGGTGTGGCCTTGTTGGAGTAGGTGTGGCCTGGATAGAGAAGCTGTATAAGTGGGGTGTGGGCTTTGAGGTTTCAAAAGCCCACTCCAGGCCCAGCCTCTCTTTCTCTCCCTCTCTCGTTCCCTCCCTCCCTTCCTCCCTCTCTCCCTCTCCCTCTATCTCTCTCTGTCTCTCCCCCTCCCCCACCACCACTGCCTGTAGATCAGAATGTATAGCTCTCAGCTACTACTCCAGCACTATGCCTGCCTGCTTCCCACTATAATGATCATGGACTAACTCTCTGAAACTGTCAGCAAGCCGCCAATTAAACACTTCCTTTTATAAGAGATGACTTGGTTATGATGTCTCTTCACAGCAATAGAATCATGGAAGGAGGGCGAACTTTTTCCTACCTTCATTGACTACTGTTAATTCTTGCACACATTACCCATACTTGTTCCTCTATCTACTCAGTGAAATTGTTCCTCTTTTTCTTACAGGTTCATAAAAACATCCAAAAAAAGAAAAAAAGTTACTTTTTCCTGACACCAGTGGCCAAAGTAGATTCTAATTTGCCATTTTAACATTTTTTTAAAAGATATGTTCTTCTTACTATAAGAAATGATAGTTTTGAAAAAGAGATTGAAAATTTATGTTGTGAGCATCAGTCTTCTCTTTACTCAAAGAAGCCTGCTCCTGTGCCACCCCCTGGGGTGGCTTGAACGAGATCGGCCCCCACAGGCTCAAATGGTTGAATGTTTGGTCCCCAGTTAGTGGAACTGTTTGGGAAAGATTCCGTTGTGAGACTTTGTTGGAGGAAGTGTGTCAGTGGGGTGGCACTGGAAGTTTCAATAGCCCAGCCCAGCCCTCTCTCTTTCTCTCTGTCTCCTGCCTCTGGATCTAGACACCAGCTTTCTGCCACCACTCCAATGCCCTGCCTACCTGCCTGCCACTGTGCTTCCCACCATGATGAGCATCAATTAAGCTATGAGCAAGCCCCCAAATAAATGCGTTCTTGAAGTTGCCTTGGTAGTGGTGTCCCTTCACAGCAATAGAACAGTAACTGAGGCATCCTCACTTCCTCTGTGGGTAATGGCTGTTTCACTCGCTGGGACACTAGAGGTGATTCTTGCCTGTGACATATGGGGCAAGGTAAGCATTGGACTGGACAATATTCCATCCTTCCTTCCGTTTGTGATGTCACCTTTATGGTATTGTAGACCATCACGTAGTATAGAGTGTTTTTACTCACAGGGTATTCCGTTCTCGATTCCCAATCTACGCTTGTCCCGGCACCGGTCTTTTGCGGCATGCTTCTATCTGTACCAAATTCACTCCACGGCATTTGCACGTCTCTTCACATTTTCTGCTCTCTGTCTCAGATTCTTATTTGAATCTTCAGCAAAACCAGTCAAATGGGAGGAAAATATCCATTGAGAGTTCAGGTTGCATTAGACCTAAAAACTAATGTGAGCAAAGGCAAGGTCTTTATAGGCATCCACACAAGCACACCGTATGTCTTTCTGTTTACTTAGGCCTTGTTTTATAATCCTACATCGCCTCTCATGGTGTTTTTCCAGAGGGCCAACACCCTTCTTATTCAGCTTGTATTTGTAGGTGTTTTAGATTTCTGTTACTATTGTGAAGGAGAATTTTCCTCATTATATTTTCTGACTGCTGCTGGTATCTTTGAAACCTATTTGAACTTGTATGCATTCATCTTGCTGAACTCCCAATTATTTTTAATCTAATTCTCTGGGGTCTTGCTGTGTGTGCGTGATTGTGTGATCTGTGAAAAACAGTGTCTTCATGCTCTTTTCCAGTAACATTTTCTACTTCTGTTTTTTGCTATGAAAAACTTATAAATCAATATTAATCAATAAGGAAGATTATAAAAATCCTTGTTCTGTTTCTGATGCTAATCAAAATATCTTTATCGGTATTTTTCACAATAGATAATGGCATGGCTATTATTATAAGAAATTCTTCAATGTGTTAAGGAATTATTGTTCCATCTGTAGTTAACACAATGACCTTTTTCTCATTACAATAATCATGATTTTTTAAAAAATTTGAACTATAGATATGATATAATCAATGCAATATTTTCTTGGGTATGACAGGTTATTCTTTGCAAAACAATGTTAGATCAGTTGACTGATAGACTATGTAGAATTTCAGAATATGTGGTTTTCTTTTTATTGTGTTTGTTTGTTTGTTTTTGGTGATGAAGATTGAACTTAGGGCTCCACTCACTCTAAGCAAGCATATTACCACTGAACTACACAACCAATTGTATTCCATTTTTCTTAAGTTTTGTCAGTAATGATAATGGCCATGGGGATGACTTTGTAACCTCAGCCCTTTTACCTCTGAACTAAATGCGTGGGGTTTTCCCATATTAACCCATATTAACTTTATGTACACGCCACAGCATGGTCTGTATTTTACCTACAAGGAACTCGTATTTTACCTATAAGGCCGGAGGGCTTCCTGGTTGAGCCAATCATGCAGGTGGTGAGGAGAGAATGTGCTTGTTGCTCTGTGGATGTACTCATGAACCACGTAGCTTTCCACACTTCAGAAGAGTTCACATGGAAGAGAACAAAAAATTCTGCTTTTTGAAGGTGTGAAAAAATCAAGCCACCACTCGCAGAAGGCAAAAGGATCCTGTGAGTGCCCTGGGCTTTGGAGCCACACAAAGTTTGCTTCAAATTCTCACTCACCTATTACTCCGAAGTGCTCAGCTAACAGCTGTTGCCGTTAGCAGGACAGCTCCTCCCAGAAACTTCTTTCACTTTTTGCCTGAGTCTTTACCTAATCTATTTACTGTGTCCTCTTGTCCCAAGAAACCATGCGTCTCATCTAAATAGTGAGGTGCCTTACTAAACAATCATGCCCATTATGCTCTCAGAAAGCGCCTATACTCATTATCATATCTTTCTTGTGCTCCCTGTTTTATCTTAGTTGGATTTTCCAAACTTTTGAACCTCTTTGCATTTGCCCACACGCATGCACACAGATGTACATGTGTGCCTGTGCAAATGGAGGTCAGAGTTCAACACCAGGTATCTTCCTCAGTTACACTCCATATTAAGGTCTCTCGCTGAACCTCGAGCTCACTGATTGGGCTAGACTAGCTGGCCAGTAAGCCCCATGGATCCTCCCGCCTCCATCTCCCCAACACTGGGATTACAAATTTGCATGCCTGATTTTTTTAAATGTGGATTCTGGATCACCAAACTTGGATCTTCGCGCTTGAATGACAAGCATTTTAACTACTTAGCCATCTCCCCTATGTTTCTTTCCTTTTTAAAAAATAGTGTAGCAGGGCACTGGAGAATTGGCTCAGCAGTTAAGAGCAAGTACTGTTCTTGTGGAGGACCTGGTTCGGTTCTCCGCACCCATGACAGGTGGCTCACAACACCCTATAACTCCAGCTTCAGGGGAATCTGACCCCTCAGGCCTCTGTGGGCACCTGTATTCACATGCATATACCCACATATCGACACATTTTTGTTTTTAATCTTAGAATAGCATAATAGACCGAATGATAGCACCCTGCTATGGTCTCATCTCTGGAATGTTACTTGGCAAAGAGTACTGTGCAGGTATGATTGAATCAAGGATTTTATGGGGAGATTGTCCTGGATTATCTGAGTTGACACCATGTGCTTGATTGCAGACCCTTGGGAGGTCAGTTAGAGGAGGCACTATGGCAGCAGGAGACGACCTGTGCTGCCCCAACCGAGGAGTGCTAGCAGCCTCCTGAAGCTGGGAAACAGGAATGGAGTCTTCCTGGTGACTGCTGAGTCCTCGACTTTAACCCTCTAAGACTCCTTTTGAATTTCTGACCTTAGGCCTGTAAGAGAATAGATCCGTGCTGGGCTGAGCCACTGAGTTGTGGCAATCTGTTGCAGCGGAAGTAGAAAACATCTTCAGAAAGACTGTAAGGATGGCAGGAGTCTCCATATATCCCCCTGGTGACGTATTAGCACAGCATATTTGTCACAACTCGTGCCGGTGTGGAGGTGTGGAACTGTTAACGTCATTGAACTTCTTTAGTTTTTTCACAAGTTTTCTCTGGTCCCAACCTTACTCTACAGCAGCGGTTCACAGCCTTCCTAACGCTGCGACCCTTTAATACAGTTCCTCATATTGTGGTGACCCCCAACTATAACATTATTTTCGTCGTTACTTCATAACTGTAATTTTGCTAGTTATGAGTCATAATGTAAATATTTGATACGGAGGCTATCTGATATGTGACTCCTCTGAAAGGGTTGTTTGACCCTCCCAAAGGGGTTATGACCCACAGGTTGAGAACCACTGTTCAAGAATCTCTCACTTCCTTTAATCATCATGTGGCCTTTGCCTGGTAGTCCTTGGACCCTCTTGTTTAGGCTGACTTGACACTCCGTCGGGTGTTATCTTAAATTCCCCTCAGTGAGGACTTATTTAGTGTTCCCCACATTAGACCTGGATCACGGATGTGGGCAATGAAGGTCACTGAGACAGAGTATCATCTCATCCTGCCCCGCATGGCTCAGCACTGTTGGCACCAGCCGCTGTCGTCTGCTGAAGGTGTGTGTGCTTACCCGTGTGCTCACTGAGCTGTTTCTCTTGCTCTGACCATTCTTTTACAAACAAGGAGCTTTTAAAAATGCCTTTTAGTCCTACTGTTTCTCAGCTTTAGACTTGACTTCATCGTTCTTATGGTTCCTTTTCTGTTATCTTTCTCACCTCTTGAGTTCAATCCTAAGTCAATTTATTATTGATATTTGTAATACATAAAGCATTTAAGAAGATAAGGTCTCCATTTGGCAAGTTGTTCTTAAACACTTGTTATTGATTCCCGTATCTGTAACTCAGTGGTAAAAGAATGGGATTTATATAACTTTTTTATCTTGGAACATTGTCAATTTCTAATTTGGCTTTTTCATATGATTGCTTTCTGCAAATAGTCCACAAATACTTCAAAAGAACTTGTGTTTTCTGTTGGCAGTGTATAAACTGGACTCTGAGGTTTTAAGTGCATGGGAATGTGTCTGTTTTAATATCACAAACCTCTATCTTCTCATACAGCAGGAGTATGATGACTTTCAGACATGGCGGATCATCCTGTTACAGATGAAAACATCCTGTGACTTACTGCTCCAGGATGACATGGCCCCCAAGAAATGCCTCCAGAAGTATAGATGTGACTATCTGAATTCATGAATTACTTGATATATTTTTAAAAATTCAATATACAAAAGAAATTCAAGATATCTAGCAGAAATAAACATTTGAAATATGTGGTTTTGAAATAAATAGCATTGACACAGAAACCAAAGTGATAAAATAATCGTAATAAAATACATTTCAGACCCTCTTGATGTCTTATAAAGAAATTATAGAGATAAAACATTTAAAGTCTGGGAACAAAGAAGCTTCCTATAACTGTAAAGAAGAGGCGTTTCTGAAATGTGCTTTCTTCTCAGGCTGATCTATGGATATATGCAGAGAGTTTCATGGGACTTAGCAGACTGTTTCTAAACTTTATATTTTTATATTGAGAAACATATTATACAGTAAAGCTAGTTAAGCAGCTTCAGGGGACAGTGATTTGGAAGGTCTATACCTGGTGACAGCTTTTGCTCTAAAGTTAAAGCCATCAAGAAAAAGACAGAAGATGAGGGTGGTGGCCCTAGCCTTTAATCTCAGGATCTCTCACCTCAATTGAACTATGTAGTCTCTCAATTCTACCCTTAATAACAATCAGATTTAGAGAGCGTCTATTCAAGTACATTCTCAATGTACCTGTGTGCAAAGACCAGACCAGTCAACTAGGCCTGAATTAGTTTTGGACACATGCACAGTAAGACAACATTATGTTCTCTAGTTAACTTTTAGGGAGGATTTACCCATTTATTACCTGATAATTGTGCTTAGTTACACATGCATACAATTCAAATCAGATGCATTATGGGAAGGGATATGCTCAGTAAGAAAAATGAATATATTATCTGATCTATTAATCAAAATTAAGAGCTACCCCTTTGTGATCAGGACCTCCTTCTCTTGAACTCCATAAAAGGAAACCCAAAGAATAACTGGGCCCTTGACTGCTCTCCCTCATGCAGCCTGCTGCCAATCTTGATGGTGTATCCCTCTATAATGCTCACTATCACTTTGCTCTGGATAAAGCTGTCACCCTTCTCTTGCTAATCTGGGAGGCCTTATTTTCAGTTCTTTGGATTAGATGCCAAGAGGCTAGATGCACCCATCCTGACCACTGAGAACAGTTAGACTTAGTGAAAAGCATTTGATTCTCTAAAGTTAGAAACACACAAGTGAGAATCCTGCCTTGGCAATGCTCTTCTTGACCTCAGATGCACAACCCGTCTTCATGGATCACTTTTCCCTACTTACAAGTTGGGCGAGATAATCTTTGCAAGATTGTTGTGATAGTAGGAGCTGAAGGAAGTGGTGATGCATTCTAACTTTGACCTATTTCTCTCTTGACTTTATTCTTCTGCCTCTTTCTACAGAACTGTAATCTTTTGAAAGTAGGATAGGTGTTAACCCTACTTTCCTCCATAACAAATAACCATAACATATTTCATCCTGTATATTATTTTGTTGACATAAGTGAAGAACGTGATGGACTTAAATGAGCAATGAGTTCAAATCCATTCTCATGTTTTTCATTCACGTATCTTTTACATGAATTCCCATATGTGACAACATGTTCCACAAACAAACAAAATGTTAGCACAGGGTGATATTTCTAGCCTGTAATAAAGCTAAAGTTTTTTTTTAACAAGATTTAGGAACCTGCTTAATATTTATCCCTGAAAAATTCAGTTCTCCTGAATAGCAATTAATATTTTAGTATAAGAACTCCAGCTACGAGAAGCAAAAAAATTTCTGGACACATCCAAGAACCCACCCAAGTTTACTCTGGCACCACGCCACACAGAGGTAAGGAAAAGTTCATGATTTCCCATTGTGCAAAGTCACGTCTACAAAGTGACTCTTGTCCAAGTGGCCCTGTCATATGAGACTGCTAACTGTTTTTCATTTAGCCTTCCAGACACATCCAAAGTGTCATACTGCCAGAAGCGATTTAACACATGACTAATGGAAACTCACGTCAAAGCTCAAAGCAGTTGCAGGGTATGAGAACTGTGTTGCTCCTAATGAAGAGAAAGCAAAGCTCCAAAGCTCACAGGGGACACGTACCATACAAGACAAGCAAGAGTCAAATTAAGACACGAGGTCATTTGAGAAATAAGAGGCAAAGACACAGGTCAGGTCAAGTTACTGGAAGACAAAGAGAAGGAGTGTTTGTTTTGTTTGAGAACAGTTCGTGGCCACACATCTATAATCCCAGCATACAGGAAGGATGGCAAATTTGGAGCCAGTGTGGGCTCCACAGCAAGTTCAAGGCCATGCAATACATCTTAGCTGGGATCTGCCTCAAAAACATAAAACCAAACAAACAAAAAACAGTTCAATTCAGAAGGGAACTCACCATAATATATAACTTGTTTATTTTACCAAAAAGAGACAAAGCGGATGATAATCTACTAGAGAAGAGAAGGTAACAACAGCATTCTCTGTGTGACGTGAGAATAAAAACGTGTAACCATCCACGCTGCCACAAAATGCAACCAGAGCTACTTAGCAGGGATATTAAAGTCCCACCTTAACCTGCATCATTTTTGCTTCTTACACAGTCTTGGCTCTCACAGGAGACCTGATGCCCCTGCCCTGGAACTATTTGATCCCATGAACCCACAAGGCCTCTATCCACCACTCTCTACTGCAGATTCTTGGCCAGGATTCATGATGGACACTTGTTTTGAAGTAGTCTTTTTTTGTGATTTTCCATACATTGCCCATTCATCCTTCCCTCCAACAAATTTTCATTACATTCCAACTTTTCAGTCACTTATAGCCTGAAAACTACACAACTTTGAATATTGTCTGGCTTGTCTACTTGACAGAATTAGATGCTCTGTTTCTCATAATGGGTATGATTGTGGTGTGGTTTTGCATTTATACATGTTAGATAAAATTCTCGAAGAAATATCCATAGACATCTATATCAGTTGCTGATAGAGATGGGAAGGGTATAATTTCCTTTAAGGGTTCCTTGAAAGGGAGCCATGTCCCAAGTCCTTTTAACACTATTCAACAGAAATGGGAGGAACAAAAAGAACTTGAAAGCAGATATAGAAGCCCCGTCCTGCCACCATAGTATTAATCATGGGAGTCATTCTGGGACCTCGCACAGACCTGCTTACTTTCATGCAAATGAAGTAAATAGACCCAAGACCACTTTATGAATTGAGTGAAAGAAAGATAACACAAGTCTTCCACAATTGTTTAGAAGGCTCTCCAACATTCCTTCGTCATCAAATCCTCTGTATTACATGGGAGGTCTCAGAGAACCCAGACCCTCTCTACATAGTGCCACTGTGAATATGAACCTTACTGATCTAAAAGTGATATTAATCTGGGACTTTGCTCCAATGCTAGAGTGCTTGCCTAGGAAGTGTAAGGGCCTGGGTTCAGTCCCCAGAGCTACGAAAATAAAGACTGAAGGATAGCATTGCTGCTGTTTCTAATGAATGCTGGTCTTTTTGGAAGGAGCGATGCTTTTCCATTTTGAAGATGCATAAATATTCAGAAAACCTCAAAGAATGATCCTTGAGAAGCTTGTGGATGTTACGGTGGTAGAGACCCTGATGTAGCCAGTTCTTATACACAGTGGTGTTTCCTCCCCGTTACCTCCTGTTCCTCCATAATAAACCTCCCGCCTCGTACTTCACACCCAGTCAGTCAGACAGAAAATGGTATCACTACAGCTTGAAGAACGGGGCAGGCAATATTAGGAGAACATCAACTCCTGGGATCAGATGTTGGGCAGAGTTCTGCCACATCCACCTTTTAAAAGCTTCCTTTTCTCCCTGAGTTCAGCACATAGCGTGAAGGCTGAAGCACTGTTTTTCAGTATTTCACATCTGAATCTAAAATATAATGGAAGACTTCCTTACTCAATGTAATTTACAACGTGCTTTCTTTTATTCCATGATGCTTCTCAGAGAGAGAACCTGAGATGTGACAAGAGAGGTACAGAAGATTAAAGAGTAAGGAACGGCAACTAATTGATCCTGCAGGCAAGACATTGAAAACGTTATTTATGCGTTAAAACAAACACACATCTATTATTAAAGATAATATATTATTCACATGAATTCCTCAGAAAAACTGTGCAACCCTGAAGAAACGTCATGCCTGAAAAGCATACTACAAAGGACTAGGAAGATGGCTCAGCAGTTAAGAGCATGAGTTGCTCTTCCAGAAGACCAGGGTTAAGTTCCAAGCATTCGCGCGGTGGTTCACAGCCATGTGTAACTCCATGTGTAGTTCTAGAGGATCCACTATTCTCTGTGGGCACCGGGCACACACATGGTACACATATATGCATGCAGGAAAAAACACTTATACTTATAAAATAATTAGTTTTTTAAAAGTATACTGCTGCAGAACAATCCTTTTCTACACTATGAATATGTAATACTCTCACTGGATAATAAAAAGCTGACAGTCCAGTAGCTGGGCAGGAAGTTGGGTGGGAAAGCCAAACTGAGAATGATGGGAAGAAGGAAGGTGGAGTCAGGGGAGATGCCAGCGAGCCACTCAGGAAGTAAGACATGCTAGAGGACAGATAAAGTCATGAGCTGCATGGCAAAACACAGATGAATAAAAATGGGTTAATTTAAGAGTAAAAGCTAGTTAGCAATAAGCCTGAGCCATCAGCCGAGCATTGACAAATAATATTAAGTCTCTGCGTGGTAATTTGGAAGCAGCTACTGGGATAAGGAGCAGGAGGTCAGGACAGGAAACATCCGTCTACAGTTTACTGTGAGCTTTGACTGTAGTATCTTGGGCATGTAAGGTTCTGGAGAAACTTGAATAGCATAGAAGCATTTTCTCTCACTTTGCCCCCCCCACCCAATCCCTAAAACAGACCCTAAGCAACATGTTTGCTATTATTGCCTAAAAGGGAAAGTCAATGTTTAGTAGGTTCAGCCTTCGGCACTTTCTCACTGACAAGGCCCTTTCTAGTTCTGTAGTTCTAGCACAGTCCTAGGGTGCATGGGAGGCTGAAGGATCAAAGTCAAAGAGCAAGACAGAAAAGTAAGGACAGAAAACAGACCAGAGAGGAGTGAGGTGTTACAGTTTGAGTCTGGAAGAAAAGGATACAAACTAAGGAATATTGGCAACCTCTAAAAGCTGGGTTAGGGTATAATTGATTTTCCCTAGGGCCCTAAAGGGAATAGTCCATGGCAGCATCTTAATTTTTAATTCAACATGACTCATTTTGGCCTTGCAGCCTACAGAACTATAGGAGACTAAATTTGATTTATGTCTCTGAGCTTGTGATAATTTGCTATGGGAGCAGTAAGTTATAAATATGAAATAAAATAAGAAATAAGTATGCCTAGTAAGACTTTAATAGTCCTCAAATTATGTTTTCTCTCATTCTTTGTGACCATTATTGGATCACCTGATGGTCTTAGTCTAATAGTTTTATCACAGTACTATATAATAGTGGTTCTCAACCTGTGGGTCTCAGTCGCTTTGGGGGTCAAGAGGCCCTTTCACAGGGGTTGCATAATCATATATCCTGTGTATCAGATATTTACATTATGATTCATAACAGTAGCAAAATTACAGTAATGAAGTAGCAAAGAAAATTTTATGGCTGGGGGTCACTACAACATGAGGAACTGTATTAAAGGGTCGCAGCATTAGGAAGATTGAGAACCATTTGCTATATATGCATATATTTTAGTTTGATTAAAATTTCCGTAAGCTTTTAGCTCCATTAAAGGAAAATGGGGAAGGATGGAGACAGCTCAGTAGTAGAGCAATTTGCCTAATATGTGCAAGACCCTGGGTTCCATCCTCAGCACAGGGGTGGGGCCACAGAGAGGCAGGCAAGGACAAAATGAAGCAGACTCTTTTGCTGGTAGAAGTGGAAAATAGAACAATACAAGTCATTTCCATATGACCTCATTTGTATATGTCTACAGCCAGCAACTTCATAGAGGCAAAAGCCCACTGGTTGTCAGTGGCTTGGTCAGTAGGGAGCTTGAGTGACTGTCCAGGGGGCACAGGGTTTTCTTTCATACTAATAAACTTATTTCAATTTTTTCGATACTGAAGATTGAACCATGAGCTATGTGAGTGCTAGTCCAGAGAGCTTTACCACTGAGCTACGTGCTACTCCAAGCCAATAAAATATTCTGGAACAAGACATTGACAATACTTATATAACATTATGAATGTACTAAATATCACTATTGGTACATTTTAAAATCATATATTTTACCACAATGACAAAAATTCTTAAAATGTATTTCGAGCTGGACATAGTAGTAAATACCTGCAATTCCAGCTCCTGGGAGGCTAAAGCAGGAGGATCATGAGCTCTAAGTCAGAGTGGAATACATGGCAAGACTCTGTCTTTAAAAGAAGGAAAGTTAGGAAGGAAGGGAGGAGGGAAGGATAAAAATGAGATGAAGTGAGTTTGGGTTTTTTTGTTTTGTTTTGTTTTTTTAAGTCAATATGCGAAACATTTTAGGCATAACTCCCTCCATTCATCTTGAATTCCCAGGTCTGAATCTGAGGGCTGAAATTCGTTAGTGTTGCCTGATTTTCTAACAGCTGATGTTTCCGTCATATTTCCAAATATGTTCATTGTGTCCTGTCACCCACCCATTTATAAGCCTTGGCATTTCCTATTGACTCCTCATTATAGTAGATAAGAACAGAGTTCTGCTTCTGTTCATCATCTTTTCTGTCTCCAGGAACCCTTTCTCACTCTCTGACTTTTCTGTTGGGACCAGTAGGTGGATCCAGTCGGCACACTGTCTCTCTTTGCTCCCTGGGGATGTGCTTACAATGGTCTTGGTTTTATGCTGTTGTGACCTGGCCTCTGTTTTGCGTGAGTCCTTCTTTCCGTGCTCTGAGTTTCTTCTCTGCCTCTCCCTTGAAAATCTTCACATGTCTGTGACCCTTGACTGTCCATATTTAGGAGTAAGGCACAGATCATCACTGCACCCTTTCAACCCTTTTTACCACTGGCCTCTATCCGTGAACAAATTACTGGCTGGTGGTTAGTTTTCACGTCTTGATTCCTTTACCTATTCCTTACTAGAGTTCCTATGGGAACTAAGATAACTTCCCATAGAGTTCCTATGGGAATCTAAGATAACTGTGTGTGTTTAGAAGCTTAATTGTGAGTGATACATTTGTTTGGGGTGAGGTATACAGCACTCACTCTTATTTACCTTGCATTATTCGGTGAAAACTCTCTGAGGGATATGTGCACTCCTCCCTTTTTTGTTTTCTAATGAGGAAACAGACATAGAAAGTGTCTGTGTAGGTTTTTTGTTTTTTTTTTACTCTTTGGGGACCTGATATCCAGCTCCCACATAAATACACAGAGGCTTATTCTTTCTTATGAATGCCTGGCCTTAGCTTGGCTTGTTTCTAACCAGCTTTTCTAACTTAAGTTATCCCACTTCTCTTCTATATTTTGCCTCTGGACTTTTTACCTTTCCTTATTCTATATATCTTTCTTTCCTTCTTACTCTGTGGCTGGCTGTGTGGCTGTGTGGCTGTGTGGCTGTGTGGCTGTGTGGCTGTGTGGCTGGCCTGTGATGCCCTCCTCTCCTTCTCCTTCTCTCACTCCTCTCCCTTTTCTCGAGCCTAGATTCCTCCTCCTGTTTATCCTCTCTGCCCGGCAGCCCCACCTATACCTCTCTTGTCTTGCTATTGGCCCTTCAGATCTTTATTAGACCAATCAGGTGTTTTAGGCAGGCAAAGTAAAACAGCTTCACAGAGTTAAACAAATGCAACATAAAAGAATGCAACACATCTTTGCATCATTAAACAAATGTAACACTCTTAAACTAATGTTCCACAACATGTCTGAATAGACATTTTTCGGGAGGTGTAAGTGCTCCCTATTATGGTTAACAGGGGCATGTAATTTAAAAATAAAGAGAGGTACCTTACATATGCATTGAATGTCTAAGTATTTGAAAGACAAGGCGTGGGGAAATGGCTCAGTGAGCAAAATGTTTCCCATGCGAGCTTAAGCGCCTGAGTTCAATCTTCAGCAACCAGGTAAGAAAATTCTTTTAAAAATCTCAGCACTGGGTAGATGAAGACAGGTAGATCCTCAGAGCTCATTAGCCAGCCAGCCTAGCCTACTTAGAGAGCCCTAGATCCCAGTAAAAACCCAGCCTCAAAGTAGAAGGTGGGATGCTCCTAAGGATTGAAATTCAATATTGACCTCTGGCTTCCACATGCCTGAACACACAAATACATCTGTGCTCTCATACACTTATAGACAGACAGACACAGAGACAGACAGACAGACAGACAGAGACAGACAAACAGGGGCACTCACACAAAGCAACATGCATATATATACATAAGCCAATATTAAATATTGGCAAGCTTGCTGAACACATAGTGTGGTATGATAAAATAACTATGAAGCCATTTTCATAATTTCTTTAAAAGTAATTGTATGTTTCTAACACCCAATGTTCTTATTCCTAGGTATTTCACAGAGAGACAGACAAACATGCCCACAAATGAACTTGTGTGCACAATGGTTGGTTCAGAAGAGCCTAACCTAGAAATGATAGAGCCAAACTCTATCAGCGTGGAAATGTACAAACAGATTTTAGTTATAACCATACAATGGAATGTTTCTGACCAGTGAAAAATAATTTGGGTCAGGAAGGAAAGATGGATGAATCTCAAAGACACGCTGAATGATTGAAGTCAGACATGGGAAAGTGTGTGCGCTTCCCGTGGCCATTTGTGTGATGCTCTTGCAAGAGACAGTTCTCAGCCATGGTGTTAACGGTTCAGTGTTTACCTGGGTTGGAGTTTAGATGAAACTAACTAGAAGAGGAGGTACAAGGAAGTGGTGCATGCTTTAGGGAGTGAACTCCCTCTTTGTCTTAGCTGTATTCATGCTCATGCAGGTATATGTATTTGCCAAAATGTGCAGAACTGAATTCTAAAGTTATTTGCACATCACTGCATTTAAAGCACTTCTTCAAAAAAGCGCTGATTTTTTTTTTAAGGTTGGTAAAATTTCTCTGACAGTAACTTTTATTAGCTGTAAAGAACCCAGTATACATAGTCTCTTGCCCATTTAAGATGACACAAATATAGCATAATTTAAGCAACACTGCATTATTATACTCCATAAGAAAAAAAATTACATGCTAAATTAATTTGTTTTAAAATTTGATAAAGAACTTTCATTGGAGGTACAAAGTTACAGGGACACGGTTTTTGTTAATTTTAAGATGTAAATATACCTAAGTATACTTTGATTTATAATTTATTATTTTTTAAAAAAAATTTCTATGGACTCCTATTGTTAAGATCATGGGCTTCTACTTAAAACCACACAGCCCAACTATACCATTACAAGATAATGTCACCTGTCTGTGCTACTGGGACACTGTAACAATCCACAGAATAGCCCAGCACTGTGTGGTTAATATTCTTAGACTCTCACTATTTCAGAGCTGGAGTCTTGATGTCTTTGTGGAGAATAACGCTGGTTTATAACCTCTGGACCAACGAGACAAAGCAGAAATAATGCTGCTTCGGTTTCAGTCCTGACCTCTATGAATTTTGTTTTTCTAAAGCCTTGAAACATCTCCTACTTCGCTGCCTAAGAGAATACAAGGGGTTGCGGGGGAGTCACAGGCTTCACTGAGCCAAGCTTTCTGACAACACCCCAAAGATACCAGAAATGTAAGTGAAGATGCCTCAGACCTGAAGACTAGACCAGGAACTGCAGGAGCACTACTCAGGGACCCCACCACACACTACACACCACACACCACACACCACACCACACACCACACACCACACCACACGAAGCCGTAGACTCAGCCAATCAAGCCCTGACCTTAATCTGGACCCACAGCATCAGAACAATAATTAGAAAGTGCTTGTTTTAAAACTTTGTACTGTATAGTAATAGTTAACTCCAAATCCATAAAAGCCCATTCCCATTCTGCTGCCGCCCATATTTTTATTTTTCAAAAGTCCCTTTCTCTGCTATGTCAGAATCAATACCTGTGCCATAATTATTCTACTCAAGGGATTAAGAAAGGATGAATAGCTAAAAGACTCATAAAGTCCCGTTCTTTATTAAATTATCAAATTAATTTAATAAAAAAATAAAGAGGGCTGTCAAGTCAGAACCACCAGCAGCCCTGGCTCCTGTCACGGAATCTGTGCTGTGGATGGACACTTACAGCATGTAAGGTAAAATACAGATCATCCACAGTACAACTGACCCCCAAATAAAATAATCTCAAGGTTTCTGTAGATGTTTAGATAATTCCTCCTCTATGCAAGGTAATCTCTTTGAAATGCTGAATCCGTACTTGTAATCACAGGTACGCTATTGGGTGCAGCAGAAGGGAGGGATCTGCTGAAATGCTGGATGGCAGCTGACTTCAGCATCTGTGTGGATGCATTTGGATAAATATAAAATACTGATACTTCACTTTGTGGCTCTGGAACTTTGCTTAGCTACAAAATGCCAGCTGTCCCTGAGGCTCCAATTGCTTACCACTCAAGAACAGAGTCTGAGTACCAGAGAGAAAAGAGGAGCATGCACAAGCTGGCAGTGAACCCTAGGGAATAGGGCTGACTCAAGAGTTGTTGAGACTAATCCAAATGCCTTTCAGACCACAAGACATCCATTCGTCATCACGTCTAAGCATATTCTTATAGAATCCCAGTTTTGCCAATTGTTTGTTTGGTATTTGTCATAATAACCTGTGTGTCTATGGTCTGAAAAATTAAGACCAGATGCTAATACTTAAGTAATCTGCCAATGACATTAGGATTATCCAATTATGCCCCCTCCTGAATAAGACTATAATGGTTACTTACTTTAAGTTATTTACAATGGCCTAAAAACTTTGTCATGACCTTCTCACTGTCAACCTCCTTCACATGATGCTGTCACTGTTCCCCAGTCACAGGGGCCTTTATTAAGCACTTATTATGTAGTGTATTGTATGCCATGTTTTAGATGCATTAATTACCCGATTTCATATTCATAATAGCCCCGAGAAAGAGATAGTGTTGTCATTTTATACATAAAGATCCAGAAATTGTGTGACTGGGCCAAGGTGACCTGAATAGAGTGTTGGAGCCAGATGGTTAAGCCTCTGTATACCAAATTCAGGCCCCAAATGTGCATCTGCAAATCATGTAGCAATTGCATGATTGCTATTTTCACTGAGCACCTACCAGGCATATGAAATGTAACTTGATAAATCATCTGATCAGAAGTCCTTATATTTCCCTTACATCCCCCTTCCCCCCACCTCAGTCAATGGCTAAATCCAGTTGCTGAAGACAGAAGCGTAAATGTCATCTTTCATTGCTCACAGTTTCCCCACAGCAGCTGCCCAGTTCGGTGGGCTTCCATTGTTACTGCGTTCATCTGAGCCCTCTCCATCCCCGCAAACACAACAAGAGCTTCGGCTCTGCATACAGAGACCACAGTGGAGTGTGTACGGAGTTATCACTTCTTACAACCCGCCCCCATGCGGTGATCGCCTTACATTACACACTCTATGACAGAGAGACTCCTGACGGTAACATACAAAACGTGGCACCCTGCCCATTTTTAGTTTCTCCGTTGTATTCATCATTTTTGTGATCGATCGTTGCTGCAATTGTTTTCAGAAAGGGAGGGGGCCCAAGCAGAATCATGTCAATCATCATCACCTGTGCTCCGCACTAGACGCCTCCCTTGCTTGTCAGGTAGCTTATTTCCTTTTACACAAAGTCCTCACCTACATTTCCTCACCCCAATGTAAGCAACCATTCCGGTGCGTTTCATTTGTATGCTACTGCAAACTGGGTATTGATATCTTCGACACACTTCTTATTTGCTTTGAGATGATGGAATCGCTGTGTTGTCCAAGCTCCTCTCAAGCTTCTAAGCTCCAAGGGGTCCTTCCACCTCAGCCCTTGGAGGAACTGCACCGGAAGTGAACAGCCCTTCTCCTGGGGACATATGTTTGTTTTCAGTTACGAAAGTGAAGCTGCGCTAAGCCACATTCTGCGCTCACGTTTTCACTCAGTGTCATAAAGATACATCCGTGGAGCATGTCACGTGCACTGTCCGCCGGGTAACAGCTATCCAAGAGTCTGGTGCAGCCACTGTTTGACAATTCAGCCCTATAGAGGGATGATCATCCAGGTTAGGTTGGTTCCCACTCTCCAAACCCACAAATCATCAACATCTCATTGCTGTGGCCCTGTGTGGATGTCACTTTGTCGGTGACATGGCTGGGTCATCTTGCATATTTAATTGGAAACTGTACTGCCAAATGGCTCCAATAAAACATTTATAATGAGACAGTTATTGTCACAATGGGATAACTAAACACTACGGGTGTGTCCCAAACAAGATGAGACCAAATCAAATAATGTACCATAATGCTTCTTTTAGAATGAGATAACATGGTACCCAAGTGAAAACAGAGGGCTGAATATTATTTTAAAAAAACCAAAATGGATAAAATATTTAGAATAATACTAATGTTCCCTCCTGTAAAATGCAATTTTGGTAGAGCAACACAATATTGGCAAAAATCAGACACATATATCTATAAAGAAAACTTTACACATTAAAATTATGAATAATCCAAGAAATTAAGAATGCACTATGAAGTATTAACCAAAACATTTAAGTTAACTACTTGGAAATTAAGAAATATGGAACGTTTTTAAAAAGACATTTGATCAAGAAGATCTCAAAACTAAAATTTTAACTCCATAATAAGCAATGGAAAAGGAGAATACTCACACATCAGTGGATGGGATGTAACTGAAGATGTCATCTGAACTGACAATAAGAGGTTATAATGCCTCCATTATTTTTCAACAGTGAAAATAAACATTTAAAAATGTAGTATCTATCTAGAATATTTTTTTTCAAGTTAGGTAAAGAAAATTTATAGAGATAAAGCTTCAGTTTAACCAAATGAGAAACAAATATTGAGAGAACAACAAATTAATCAAAATAGTATTTTTTAAGAGTCAACGAAATACATGATCTATTGCAAACTTGAGCAGGACAGTAAGAGGACGTAGAAATATAGATGGCTGGAAATGAGAAGGGCCAGTGAGGTGGCTCAGGGTGAAGACGTTTGCTGTGGAGGCCTAGTAATCTAGGTTTGAAGCCCGGGACCCACCCATAGGAGAGAGAGGACCAGTTCCACAGTGTCTCCTCTGACTTCCACATGCGCGCAGTGGCACAGTGACCCACACATCTCTTGCACGCATACACCACACACACACACACACACACACACACACACACACACACACACACACCATAAAAATAATAAATAGAGATAAATTTAAAGAATGAGAAAAGATTATAAACTGCAACCGATGAAAAACTTTCAAAAATCGTAACAGAACTGCATGCAACTTCATGGCAACAAGTTTTCAAATCTAGAAAAAATTGTTAATTTCTTAGTAAAATATAAATCACCAAAATTAACATCCCCCCCCCAAAAATATGAAAAACCTTTAATAAAGTTGATTGCTATGGAAGTTATTGAGAAGGTAGAGAGAAGGTCAGTGGAAGCTGTCACTAAAAATATCACCTACTGTTTCAAAGTTTTAATCTAACCAGGCTTTAGAGAACAGTGAATTCCTAAGTAATTTAAATGAGTCTAGGCCACAGGAAAAATACAGACGCTCCTAACTCATTTTATAAAACCTTTGCAGTTTTTTGTTTGTTTGTTTGTTTGTTTGTTGTTTTTTCGAGATAGGGTTTCTCTGTGTAGCTTTGGTGCCTGTCCTGGATCTCACTCTGTAGACCAGGCTGGCCTCGAACTTACAGAGAGCTGCCTAGCTCTGCCTCCCGAGTGCTGCGATTAAAGACGTGTGCCACCACCGCCCGGCCACCTTTGCAGTTTTAACACAAAAAATGATAAAGAAGTACCAAAACAGATAACTAGTCTCATTTACATACATGAATATAAAAATTAGTTTTTAAATTAGCAAATAGCATCTAATACATGCAAATTATTTTTTGGTCGTCATGCAAATGTTTATTGAACACGTCAATGAAATGGTAAGTGTTTTTCTTTAAAATTGCATGACTAATTAAGGGCTGATGACAATATGTCAAGGTTACTATACTTCAGGAAATGTAATATCATGAAAATTTTGTATTAGAGGTGCTGAAATGTCACTTCATAAATTCAACAGTCATTCTCATCGTATTCTAACTAGGGAGCGGGGACTCCAGAAGGGTGG
This sequence comes from Peromyscus nudipes, assembly GCA_902168325.1. Classification (NCBI taxonomy): domain Eukaryota; kingdom Metazoa; phylum Chordata; class Mammalia; order Rodentia; family Cricetidae; genus Peromyscus; species Peromyscus nudipes. The sequence goes on from CABHPH010111414.1 coordinate 22,452, forward strand.
AGTGAGGAGTATGGTAAGTTCTCTCCCCCCAAATAGTAATAAAACTGAACAAAGTCATCAGGAGCAATCGCTTTAAATTCTGGAATTTGGAAGCCCTTAAGATTGAGAACTTCCCCTTAGGACTCAATTCAGCTGAGCCGGCAGGTCACTCTCCAAGCACTCTTTTGATTCCTTATTTTGCCCACTTCGGTCTCCACTCTTGAACACATCTCATGTAGTTTTGTTTTTATCTGTAGATTGCTAGGTCCGCCTTTCATTGCTGTGTGTTTCTCCTCCGGTCAACCACAGAGCATTTGTTACATCTCCCACGGGTATCTCGTCTGCTTCCTCTTTTATTTCTACACCTTATTCCCTTCTCTTCTCCTGCTCCTCGCTGCTTTTATTTTCTTAATTACTCCCTTCCACGGCTTTAATAGCACAAAAAGCAGGTACAGTCTCTCTTATTTCATAGTGATTTGTACCTTTCTGTTGCTGTTTCTGATTTTAGAGAGAACAGTAAAATGGCACAGCCTTCTTTCTAACCATTAACTGATAGCTTCTACTTTAATTCAGTTTAAGTGCTTGGGGCCAGTGAAAGATGAAGTACTGTATTTGGTCCTGGGAAGAACAAAAGGCAGTAGAAAAATCTAAACAAGTATTTCCAGAGACAGAAGCAGAAAATCTAAACAAATATTTCAAGAACACAGTTATTTTATAGCTGTTTTCTCTGAATTGAAACATTCCATCTTGGAAGGAGGCGGGAGGCTCTCTAGGACTCTAGTAGAGAAAATGTAAAAGGCTCAGGGAGTAAATAAAACTTAGGAGGCTCAGGAAGGCACTGAACTTCACAAGATTCACAAGGCCCTTCTGGGGGTGGGGTAAAAGCACTTGCCATGCAAGCTGGGGGACCTGAGTTCAAATCCCTACAAATCCACAGGTGCAGTAGCCGTTTCTGTAATCCCAGTGTTCTAGTGGAGACAGGAGAATCCCTGGAAGCTCGGGAGCCAGCTAGGCTGGTGTTTGCTACAACCAAACCATCAAAACTTGTTTCAAAGAAGATGATAACAAGAACCAACCTCTAAGGTTATCCTCTGACCTCTACTCACATATGGTAACACATGTGTGCCTGCACTCACAAACATGTAAATACACACACACACACACACACACACACACACACACACACACACACACGCATACATTCATGGTTAAAAAAGCTCTAGACCAGCCCTTATGTGGCTGAGAGCAGCCTATACCCCATAGACTTAAAGTAATTGTTCTATGGTAATTAAGGGCAGGAGGTTGTTTTCTTCCCCCTTTGTGTCTTCAAAAAGACAGAGAACAGAAGGCAAATGAGATCAAGGCCGTTGAGGACCCTGCTGCTGCTGCAGGCAAAAGCAGTAAATTTAAATATAACTAAGTAGGAGTAAGAGGTGGCCTTTTATTCTCTGTGAGTCTGAGGATATCATTGCCAAGAATTAAGTTGAAGGACTTCTGAGTTCTCTCCCTGCCCTATATCTGTTACTTTTATTGTTGCTGAGACCAAATAAGTGGCAAGAATCAGCTTAAGAAGGGAAGTGCTTATGTGCGCTCGTGATTTACGAAGGGATACAGTCCACCATGGCCAGGAAGGCTTGACAGGACCCTGAGGCAGCTGCTCATCTTGTCTCTGCAGTAGGAAGCAGAGAACAGACAGGAAGTGGGGCTGGGCTCTCAAGCCTCAAGTCCTACCCCTAGTGATACCCTTCCTCTAGCAAGACTACCTTCTAAAGGTTCCATGCCCTTCCAAAGCAGCACCACCAGTTGAAGAGCAAGTGTTTAAACACGGGAATCCATGGCGGACAAAACCCATTCAGGCCGTGTGTTTCTAACCATGACAAAAGTCTACACTTCAAAGAAACTGCATTTGACTCTCATGGCATTTGCTTACTCCTTTCCCCTCCGACCTTCCTGCCCATCTCCTTCATCGGATCCTCTTGTATGTCCTCAAGAGCTGTCCCCAAGGCTCAGTGACAACGCCTTGGTTTCCAACAGAACCCTGACCTGCTCTTTGAACAACATACTTATAAGATGAACAGTGAGCTTTTTTTCTTCTCAATTTTGAAGAATGTTCTTCTACCGAGGAACCAGCTACAGGGACCTAGGGTGACAAGCTTAGGGGTTTCTGACCCACAATGGATCTTAGTTTCTAAAAACATTAACATACGCCCATGTCAAGTTAATAATGATTGGTTCTGAACTGTAATTGTCTACATAAATTTCTAGAAAATATATTTCATTAGACTGGCAGCAAGAATCAGATAAAAAGCTGACTATGGGGCCTCATGCCTTTAATACCAGGAGTCAGGAGCCTGAAGAAGGAAACCTGGAATTTGATACCAGCCTGGACCATACAGCACATTCCAAGCCAGCCTGAACTTCACAGTGAGACCCTGTCTTGATGAAACTAACACAAATCAGATGAATCCTCTTGGAAAACACAGAAAATAATTGATAGTCATAGAAGTATGACTTCTGGGCAATGGCTCTCTGAAACGTTGGTTCCAGACCAGCAGAACCAGTAGCATCCACTAGAACCATCAGAATCATTGGGAGAACACGTTAAAACAAAAGACACTCAATCAGTCTTAAAAGTTTAAGATTCAGAATGGATGGACGAGGGACAATCTACATTTCTAACAGGTTCCGAGGTACTGCTGTTGGTCCTGGAGAACCACCTGTCTACAAAAAAGCTGTGTAGGTGGAAGAGGTCCTCGGCCCCAGACTAGGAAAAGACTGTCTGGACTGAGGTGTTGGAGGCTATGGAGGATGGGAAGTGACACCCACAGAGATGTAAGGACCCTTTGAGTCCTGGAGTGGGTGGAAAAGCCTAGTTGACTCAGGCCTATGTAGTCCACTCACCAAGTTCTCTGCTTTCAGGGTGTAAGAATACTAGAAAGGCTTGTGGGAGCAAATGCCCAAGGTCCAACTATGGTGATGACATGTCAGTAGATACCCACCTAGAGACTGGAATTCATGAACAAGAGCTCCTCTTTATACTAGCCTCTTTGAGAACTCAGTACAAGGGAAGATTCTAGAACATAGACCTGAACAGAAGACAAATACAGAAACCTGGATAGTGCCCTGGAAAGGCATCTGTGCTGGACCTTTCATTAACTCTTTGGGATATTGTTTGAGATAGAAATTTGGAAATTTTATTTCCATTAGGAAATATGAACCTCGAGCCTCACAACAAACCCTTCAAATGTGGACCTGAAATGCCACCTCAGTTCTTCATTTATGCAGCTATCTTGCTAGGGACACCAAGTAGAAATTTATTATTTTTTCTAAATGACTAATCATGAAGAAATGATTCAAGAAACCCAGAATGACATTATTAAGGATGGCTGACTCAAGGAAGAGCTGTGTAGTAGGTTGTGGAATTGATTCAGTGGTTTCCAAAATTTGGACAGAAATAGACCTCATTCTGATAGCCAGATTAGTATTTGCTATGGTCACAATCATAGCCTTATACAGATTGTGCTCTCCAGAATGGTGATGACCAGATGGCAAATCTCACAATTCAACACAAAGAACTTCCATACCAGAAAGAATGGGAATTGCTGACTTTTTCAGATTTGGGCCATTTTAGATCTCTGGGGTTGGGGGGTTTGACAGAGACTTACTATGTAGCCCTGGCTTGCTTGGAACTCCCTATGTAGACCAGACTGAATTCACAGAGATCTACCTGTCTCTGACTGGAATAAAGGTGTGAGCCTGGCCATTTCAGAACTTTTAAGAGCCTGTGATTGATTTTCATCTCCAGGTGGTTAACTGGATGTTCTCAGACTGGGATCCTGGGAAGTTCAGGGCAGGTGTGGATCATCATCTTCTGTCCAGTTTTGCTCCGGTCTTTGGCTCTCATCTGACACAGGAAAAGTGGCTTCTTGCAGGCCACCATCATGATGTGCTTTCTTGCCTCTCGGTTTCCTTAGTGCTTATAGTCTGAACTAAACACCCTCATGCTTGATTTATCCAGCCAGGTATTACTCAGTAGCTGTTTTACAGATTTATCCCTCATGTCTCAGCCCAGATATCACCTCCTCAAAGGCAGCCACTGTCTTGTCTGTTACTCTGGCATCCTGGATATCACTGCACCAAGCTGTATACTGCAAGCATAGGAGAGATACTTGGTTATTTGTGGAGTGTAGGCGATGGATGGATGGATGGATGGATGGATGGATGGATGGATGGATGGAT
>CABHPH010111416.1:0-14871 GCA_902168325.1 Peromyscus nudipes
GAAAGGTGCAAAGCTACACAGAGAAACCCTGTCTCAAAAAACAAAGAACAAACAAACCAACGCTCCCCAAAAAAGAAACACCTTTTCATTGAATGCTGTCTTTTTGTGGAACCATCCTGTAACTGCCTTGACAGGTTAGCATCCTGATTTTTCTCAAAACATCAACTCTAAAACTCTGTTTACCTACTTTTTCCTCTAGCTTCTTTTACACAGACACATGGTCTCTCTTTCAATAAACAAAGATTATGTTACTTTCTATTAAAAATAAGTTAAAGTTAAAAGCAAGACAAAACAAAATAGCCCGTTAGTCTATTTGTATACCTAATGGATAATATCTCAACTCAGCTTTCTCCACTGTGCCTTTGGGATAGACTCTAACCATGCTACCAGAACCTATATCATACTTGCTCACACTCTCTTACTGTTTGTGAGGAGTCTTTCATGCTGTGCGTTCTTGCTGTCATCATTAACATGCTACCTAGAGAAAACTGTATTTTTCATCAGCTTCCCAGCATCGTGTTATATCAATGAGGCCTTCTTTGTCTGTTTCCAGCCAAGATCACACATTCACTACTTTATAGCCCATCAGTCTTGGTATATTCATATTTCTTTAACTCATAAGCATTTTCTGTATTCTCTCTATCTCCAGTCACTGCTGCAGGGGAATCTTCTAAGTATTAAGAATGCAGTTCTAGAACTTCGCTTCAGACAGTTCAGTTTACTGCTCTTGTGTTAGCTCTCAATTCATAACCTCAGAAACTACAATTGATACAAAGACAAAGCTGAGTAGATCCTGAAAGAATCAACCAGCTGGTAGAGACTTTATACCATGTCATTATATATCATATTCACAGGTATGAATGCTAGCTTCAGTAATAATATTAATGTGATGTGGTACACATTTATCTCTGCTTTTCTTTTTTTGTCTAAGATCAGAAAAAAATAACTTATTTTGTAATAATATTACATGAGCAAATACAACAAATTTCAATAGACTTTATCATATAATAACAATAGGTACTATTTAAGTGTTTGTTAAAAACAACAAAACTATACAAACACATCACTCATGGGGTGTCAAGTACAAAAATTTCAATACTAGTATGAGTCATGTTCTTATCATCCACTTGTTAATATTAAAAAACTAATTTGGATGTTATGCTCCTATGGATGATTAAAAGGGTGATTTGTGGATGTGTTTTTCATACATATTAAAATACAAAAATTCACATAATTAACCTTGTTGGTTTTTTTGCATTTCTTTCTCTTTTTTCCTTTTTTTTGATTTTTTTTTTTCGAGACAGGGTTTCTTTGTGTAGTTTTGGTGTGTGTCCTGGATCTCGATCTGTAGACCAGGTTGGCCTCAAGCTCATAGAGATCCGCCTGGCTCTGCTTTCTGAGTGCTGGTATTAAAGGCATGTACCACCACTGCCTGGCACATTTATTTTTCTTAATTCAATTAAAATATAATTTTTCACTTCACTATCCCTCTTCTCTCTTACTCTTATCCTTCCCTAGTCAGATCCTTTCTCTCTCCCAAATTCTTTTACCATTCATTGTTACATAGACATTTAAATTGATTAACATACAAATAATAATAGAAGCCCCACAAGATGACCAAGCTATACAACTGTAACATATATACAGAGTGCCTAGGTGAGTCCCATGCAGGCTCCCTGGTTGTCCTTGCAATCTCTGTGAAACCAATGAGCCCAGGTTGGTTTATTCTGTGAGTTTTCTTGTGGTGTCCTTGAACCCTCTGGATCCTACAATGCTCCTCCCCCTCTTCTACAGGATTCCCTGAGCTCCAACTAATATTTTTGGCTATGGGTCTCTGTATCTATTCCCATCAGAAAATATGTTTTTAAAGATGCTGTAGAATTTGTTCATTGATTAAATCTGTCTGAAATAATCAAAACTATTAAAATAGACTGGAAAAGACATCTCCCATTACAACCCCCCAGGGTGCTAAGTAAGTCCCTTTGACTACAATTCTTGGATCAGTTTCTCTTTACTTGCTGCTTATCCTGACAAAACTCCTCCTGGCCCCAGGCTAACCTCAGTACCATTAATGGTGTGACATTGAGTTATAATTCTTAATTTGGTGCAAGGACGCAGAAGCACTTTGAAGTCATAACATCTCTTGCTACATATGAACTAAACATTTTAGACTATATATATTTACACCTCTTGATCAAGTATTACATTGATGGATAAGTGAATCCATTTTTTTATGAGCACTTCATCTCATATCTGTATGCCAAGAATTCTATTCCATGAATACCAATGCAAATGGAAATGTTTCCTGCACAAGCTCACTGAACTCTAATTTATGGTTATGGCACAGTGCTTCCTCTTTCATATCTAATACCATTTGAAAGTGTTTTCACAGATCTGTTAAGAAATTCAACAGAAATTATGATAAAATGTGTGAGATTGTAATGCATTTACTCAGTGGTTCTCAGAATCCAATATCCCTTGCATTTATTTCCAATATGGCATCATATTTGTAACAGAACCTTGCAATTACTTTTAATTCAAACAGATCTTGAGAAATAGGATAATTTAGAGCTCGTTTAGTACCAACAAACATTTATAACATGATTGTTTTTACTTGATTAGATTGCTTAATCATGACAAATGTTAGATGGGGTATCCATCTATCAGGCATCTATCCATTGCCCTGTTCATTTAAATGCATCTAAATTATTATGTTTAAAATGTATAATAAATAGTGCATATATATATATGTGTGTGTGTGTGTGTGTGTATGTGTGTGCATGTGTGTGTGTGTGTGTGTGTATACCAAAAGTCAAAAATTTTGAATCCTGGAGTCTATTAATTAAATAGATATATCATCTTTCAAACATTACTAAAATAATAATGAAATTTTTATAAACCAATTTATATCCCCAAACATTGCTAAAATAATAGTGTAGTTTCCACAGATAAACTTATATCCCCAAAATGAACCTTACCTAATATTGTAAACTGCTCATGTAGTAACTCATATATTAGTATTTACATTACCCTTTCCCAAACTGAATTTGGCAAAGTCAATAAGATCAAGTATAAACTAACAGAACTCCTCGCCTCCTTTTCCTGGCTAACATTGATTGTTTAAGTGTTGCGTATGTATCACATTTCAAGTTGATCAAACATGAAGAGGCTTGCTTGGAACCTGCTACCAGAGGCTTGAATACTGGTGTGCAAACGACTGAAGTATATGAAGTTCTTTCAACACTTTGAAGGACACATGGCTAGAGAAAGCTACATAAGAAGCCACACACAGAAAACAACTGTTCTTGATTAAATCTGACTCTATCTGAGCTTCCAGACACTGTGATGATTTGAGGACATAAATTCTGTGTCATGTGCTATGACTCTAAGTTAGATTGAGGATTCTTGTTTCTCACAATTGACAAAATTTTGGTAAGTCATTGAAACCTTAGCCTTGGTCACATCAAGTCTATGATGCAGGTATAAATAGTCAAGATCTCCAAGAAGTCATTTATAAATTAATTCATGTGAAAATCACTGAGCAAAATAACTGATGAAAAGTGAAATTTCCTGAATATTGTTCTCACATTTCTTTAGCTTAATAGTGAAAGGGCAAAGTCACCAGAATATATTGAATAGAAGGATAACTCAGTTTTTCACATTAACTTCAATATTATTTAAGATAATATTTTTGACATGGGATTTTTCACATATCACTACTCAAAACCTCTAAGGTAACTTGAACAGCTACAATGTGAGCAGCAAGATTATTTATAGCCTGATATCCTTGTTTTTCCATTTAAAATGTGTTCAATTTCTACAAACATCTTCTAGGAAATCTTTTATCACTCAGAGCTTTGTCACTTAATTTAAGGGAGGTAATTGTCTAAGTGCTTCATTGGAAAATAATCAAGTGAGTATTGTAAGGACAATAATAATAATAATAATAATAATAATAATAATAAAGGAAATTCTGTGGGATTATACATCTTTTCTTGTGGTTTGCTTCTTGGATTAAGGTTGAACTCCAATTCTCTTTCCAATGTCTATCCCACCCCTGGAAGAATTGGAGTTTCACTACACTCTGCTATATTTTCACAGTGACTCCATCAGAGCTTTCCTTAATTGGAATATTAGTCTTCTTTGAGCTCAGTATTACCCTTGGACAATTTTAAGTCAACACACATCTTCCTCTAGTTTCCTCAGTTCTGATTCTGCTAAACTTAATTCTTCTCCCAAGAAAGAATGGTGTTCCTTATGTTTTCCTGCTTGCCTGATAGTATTTAATTTCTTGATACAAATCTCTTTAAATTGTCTCTATTAATGACTTTCTCAACAGCATTTACTCTTGATTCTCACTTGCTTCTCTGATAATCAATTATTCTTCCTTAAAGTGTTCTTTTCTCCTCCCTGCGTTAAAAAGTTCATGTGTCCCAGATGCAAAGAAGCTAAGTAAAAAGGAGGTCTCAAGGCGGGTTGCCTGCATATACCTGGGAAGGGGAAATACATTTCTCCACTCTACTGGCTGGGAATGGGAACAGGAGGGATCAGGTGGAGAGGGTGGAGCGGAAAGTGTACTGGAAGAGAAGTCTGGAAATGGGGTCTATTGCAGGGTGAGGTAGAAATTCCCAGGAATCTACATGATCTCTTAGCAATAGGGGCTAGCATCACGAACTAGCTATCTCCTGTAACCAGCAAGACTTACAGTGGAGGCATTGGGATACCAGCCCAGTCACATAACTTTTAACTTAGAATTTGCCAGAAATTGTGGGAATGGCCAACCAATGACTGGTTCGGCCCGAGACCTATGGAGTGCCATGACCCAGAGGATGGATAGCCAAGAGACCTAGAACTGGAAAAGAACAAAACATGACTGGCAAAAAAGAAGTGAGTATAATGATGCCTAATGATATTCTGCTATACACAGAGCTTGGTGCCCTAGTCCAAGTGTCATAGAGAGGCTTCATCCAGCAACTGATGGAAACAGATGCAGAGACTCAGAGCCAAACATTAGCTGGAGCCCTGTAAACCCTGTGGAAGACGGGGAGGAAAGATTATAGGAGCCAGATGGGTCAAGGACACCACCACAAGAAAACCCACAGAATCAACTATTCTGAACCGAAACGGGCCCAAAGATACTGAACTGACAACATAGGAGGGAGCGTAGAACTGATCCAGGCTCTCTGCATATACGTTACAGTTGTGTAGCTTCGTCTTTTTGTGGGACTCCTAACAAGGGGAGCAGGGGCTGTCTCGGACTCTTTTGCCAGCTTTTGGAAACCGGGTCTCTTGTCCAGCTTTAATATGAGGGAAGGTACCTAATCTTACTGCACCTTGATATGCTATGCTTTGTTGATAACCCTGGGAGGCCTGCCCTTTTCTGAATAGAAATGCAGGAGTGGATGGGAGGGCAGAGAGAAGTTGTGGGGAGGGTCAGGGAGGATAAGAGGAAGGGGAAACTGCAGTCACGATGCAAATATATATATTTCTAGTATTTTAAAAATCATTTTAAAAAAGAAAAAAAAAGAGTTCATGTGCCCTAGATTTTATCTCTCACTCTATATGCCTAAGTTTACAGTCTTCTTCATATGAGTCACTAGGTGCCATGGACAGATCTGGATCAATAAAGGAAAAAGATGAAGTCATGCATTGCTGGTAGCTCTTCATTTACCAGTGGAGCCTTGTGAGTTGTCCCCCATCCATAATGGAACGCCAGCTGGTATTGTCATTATTTAGGTCTTGTGTGACCAGGTAAAAAGGTTATAAAAGCCAGACTATCCGGATATCTGTTAGGAGATAATGTCTTCTTTATACGACTGGGAGTTGTATATATTTGTCTTACAGAGTATGAATCCAACTTTGTCTTCATCATGACTCTCTTGATTGATTGCTGTTGTTCTGCATTTCTTTACATTTCAAGATGCAGCTCTGTCTACACTACCCAACTGTTTTCTACTGCCTCAGTAAAAGAATAGTTTCTTATACACAGAGTGAGTGCTATTTCAGAGTCTGCTCTTGATGCTTGCTGCAATGGGAAGCAAAGCCTCCTTTTACATCTACTTTATAGACAGGTCTCAATATCTCCTCTTTCAGAAATTCAGTTCCACAAGTTAAGTGTACCTTAATCTCAGCTTTCATTCTCTACTGATTTCCCTCCAATCTGTTTGTGGCAGTATGAAATTGATAATGCTTTGTTTTCTTCATGACGAAGCCAGAAATAACTGTAGAGCTTGGCACATGATGCTTGACTTCATATGTGTTTGTTGTGTAAGTTAATGTAAGAACAAATGTATCTGGCAAACAAAACAAAAAAATATAACAAAATGTTTTTGAGCAACTGATATTTGGAGTGTTTGATGAAGGCCTAGGGAGATGACTCCAGAAAGTTCTCACTATGCAATCATAAGGCTCCGTGTTCAGTCACAACACACACATACACATACACACACACACATACATACACACACGTAATTCCAGTGTTGTGGCAATATTACAGTTTATTCAGTGCGTAAAACAAATAATTGAAGCAAGAAAGAGATACAGGGGAGGGATGGCCAGGAAGAGATGGAGGAGGAAAATTAGGGGCAGATATGATTAAACTACCTTGTACACATCCATTAAGTTTTCAACTTTTTAATTTTTTTCTTTTATGTGTGTGGATGTTTTGTGTACATGTATATTTGTACACCATGTACATGCTTGATGCCTAGCGAGGCCAGAAGAGGGTGTCTAATACCTTGGCTCTGGAGTTATGGCCATTTGTGGGCTGCTGTGTGGGCACCTGGAATTGAAATCTGATCCTCTGGAAGGGCAGCCAGTATGCTTAACCCCCGAGCTATCTCTCCAGCCCCTTCAGTTTTTTAAAAAAGAAAATGAATGGTGTAGTTTAGCTCCAGTTCCACGATTGCTGAAAGGATCTGGCAGCATGTGTGAAAAGTGAGGTGGTAGAATTCTGCCTGATCTTATTGCATCTATAATAAAGAAGTAGAGAGTGGATAAGAAATGGACTCAAAACTATACAGCCTCGAGGCATCTCCCAAAGTCACCCACTTTCTCCAGTAAGTCTTTGTTTCATTAAAGTTACACAGAACCTTCTGTAAAGCATTACCAGGTGCGAACCAAGTTTTCAAACACATGAGTTTATGAGAGATATTTCACATTCAAAACACAAGCTAGGCTATTGCACAAACCAAATGATCTTTAAAACCCTACCTTCCTGGATTATCTAATAGTTCATCTAACAGTTGTAATATTATAAATAAGGTCATAATATATATTATTGCATAAACAAAAGAATTCATATCAGAGGTCCAATCCATTTAAACAAATACCCAGTATTTGAAATAGAACAAAATATATCTGATTATATATTTATGGTAAAGATAATATAGCCTGGATATTGTTATTATGGGTTTAATTAGGAAAATAAGAGATAATTATGTGTAATTATCTACAACCATTTCATGTTGTATTACCTAGAAAGGCTTCAATACAGAAAAAGGGAAAAATCCCCCCGCCCAATATTTTTCGGCAAATAACATTAGGTCATAAAAATTATTTTTTGTTACTATTTCTGAAGTAAAATCTGCTTAAGAGCTTTTTTTTTTCTTTAAAAAGTGTAAGTATTTAGAAGAGCTTCTTCAGAAGAGGGAAGATGTTCCTAGCTTGCTGCAGAGGTACATTACAATTCAAATCATGAGGCCTTGGGTCTCTGAACACGTTTCCTGACAGGTCACTACGGGTTATAGCAGAACTGTAGTTGGAGAGAAGCCAGTATTGCCTTTGTGGAACTTGGGCTTATAAAAATACCACATATAAAATGATATGAAGCTAAACCCTGTTAGCTGTTTGGAAAAAAATATTTGATTGAAAGAAGCCTTTGTTCCAATGTACACATTCATGTGTCTGACCCCAGCAAGAAAGCATCCCACACTTTGAATACATTTACTGCTTAGCAAACCCAGAAAGATGCATCCTCCAGATCCTCTGAATTCCAGACACCTTAAAATTTAGTTTTGCTTTCCTCGTTTTCTCTGCTCTTTCTGCTTGATATTGAAGTATCCACATTTATAAAAGCAACAGCAGTGCTACTGTTTTTCAATATAAATGATGGATAATGGCTTCCTTTACTAGGAACACTTTGTGTTAGAATCACAGGCCAAAGCTGTTTATTCTTAGCATGTGAGTTACCCCACCCTGGTAATGTCTGACATTTATTGCCTACAGAAATAGGTAACACATCAGTTGTAGTCTAGGACACTTCCCCTTTCTACTCTATTTGACTAACAGAAGATAAATGCAAAGGTTCTTTCTGTTATACAGGAAATGTTGCAAGCAAATTTAAATGATTGATACTTAAATGCATCAAGTATCCTACTATGATGCACCATTTTCTCTTTAAAAAGTAAACACAGTTCTAGAAGTGTATGTGTGCATTACATATATTTATTTTCTTTCTTAAATCTCTCTCTCTCCCTCTTCTCTCTCTCTCTCTCTCTCTCTCTCTCTCTCTGTAGGTGTGCATGCTACATATGTGGGTGCCTTAGAGGCAATAAGGTGATGAGGTGTCAGAGCCTTGCAAACTGAAGTTACAGCAGCAATAAGTGGGTGTTGGGAACGAAATGGGGGTTCCACTGGAAGAGCAGAGTGTGTTGTTTACTTCTGAGCCATATCTGCCTCCCACAACAAATATTTCCTTTTCGGTGCTCACATGTTTGCTATCCTTTAGTGGTCAAGATCACTTTCATACACATTCGTGCATCCCTGACTCCCACATTTCCCTAATACAGTATCTATCATAACTTTACTGGATGAGTTATTCAATGACTATTTTAAATTAAAATCTATACTTTCTTTGATGTCCTGAATGTGGAAAGGGAAAATGAAGGAAAAATGAAGAATAAAACCTGAAGTTTTACTGTCAGTTATTTTAGTTATGAAACAATTTTACTGGTATTTTCTCATGTCTCTTTCCTATTATAACTTCTACTGAGCTATATTCTCAATGGACAAGAATAGGATAATTACTATTTTCATATTTATCAGATTTGCATAATTTGGAAATATTTTACATTCATTAAGACATATGTTTAGAGGTAGGATAAGTAGGTATGCATTTTATGGAGCAATGATGTGTGTAAAATACAAAATGACTCTTTCTATGTATTTGCAAATGAGAATAACAATGTAAAACCTAATTTTATTAAAACCACACTAATGTGCAACATGATAGATGAGAGAGGACATGCACTGTCTGTTGGCCTTTTGTGGTCTGTGTTATTTCATACAATATAATCTTTTCTAGATCAATCCATTTGTCCATAAATTTCATTTTTCTTTACAGCTGAATAGTATTCCATTGTGTAAATATACTACATTTGATTCATTTTTTGAGTAATATTTGGAATTTTCTATTTCCTGGTTATTGTAAACAGACAGCAATAACCATTGCTGAGCAAGAATCTCTGGGGTAGGATCTGTGGGCAGGTGCTAAGGTGTGGCATTGCTGGGTTGTATGGTAAGTTTACTTTTAGTTTTTAGAGTATTCTCCACATTAATTTCCAGAGTGGCTGTGCCAAAGTTTAATTCCACCAACAGAGACTGAAGGTTCCTCTTTCTTTATTACCTTGTCAGCATTTACTATCAGTTGTATTGTTGATATTAGCCATTCTTGCTAGAGTGAGGTGAAATCTCAAAGTTGTTAAGTGTATAATACCCTAATTGCTAAATATGATGAAGACTATTTTAGATGTTTCATAGTAATATTTATTTTTTATATTGAGAACTCTCTGTTTAGATCCTTAGTCAATCTTCCAAACCCTCATTTGTAAGTATACAACATGGAGTAACCACAGAAAACAGGACAATATAGAGACTAGAAGTGAGAATATTAGGAAGGGATTAGCAGGATAATGGGAGAGGGCTCCAAGTGGTCTACACAGAAGAACAAGGATATAGGACAAATAACAGGATTATTTGATAAAGCTTCAAGGGTTCCTATTATTTTATAATTACTTAAATTTATACACACTACAAATATGTATATAAAACACAGGCATAACACACACACACACACACACACACACACACACACACACCAAAGGAAGTTAACACTCTTGGCTTCCCAGAAGGATTGTGAAAGAACAAAAACTCGCTGGGCAGTGGTGGCACACAACTTTAATCACAGCACTCAGGAGGCAGAGGCATGTGGAGCTCTGTGAGTTGGAGACCTGCCTGGGCTGTAGAGTGAATTCCAGGAAAGGTGCAAAGCTACACAGAGAAACTCTGTCTTGAAAAACAAAACAAAAAAACAAACAAAAAAAATCTCAAGTACCAGGCATGTACAACCTCCTTTTGAATGGTTGGTAAAGATAAACCAACATAGAATATAAATACAGACTTTTATTGCCTCTCAGAGATTGAGGGTCCATATTAAAGAAGACATCACATGCTTAGGACACAGGACTCAAATGATTTGAGCTGGATCTGACCAGAAGCCTTTCTCCTGTAGACTAGCTCTCATGGTCCCAGAAAATACTAAGCCAATTGCCATGGGAGGGAAATAATGAAACTGTTCTACTCAGCTGAAACGCCTATGAAACATGAAAATTAACAGCAAGGCAAGACATGCAAAAACATGCAACCAGTGGCATTCACAAGTCAATGACAATCAACACGTGTTTAGTTGTACTTAAGGCCATTCAACAGGAGCAAAATTTTGCCTAATACTGGAAATTAAGCCATCTTTCCAGGCTAGTGAGGTCATTGACATTATCATAGAATGTGTTACCATCACTTTGCTAGACCAGCATAATTCAGTCCTATGTTCTAAAAATTATGCTTATATCCACAAATAAGTGAAGCTACCCCATTTCATTAAAGAAGCCTCTCTTTACATCAAATTTAGTGATCATCCCAGAAAACTACAGTGGGAGACAATGCAGAGATGAGCAGATTTTTGGGAGCCTATCATTAACAATTACACCTACATCATAGCTGTTGCTCCTATAGCTAAGGGAGCACTCATTGTAAAAGAGGGTTTGAAATGGCTGTAAGGGCCAGGATATCTAGAAGTTAACTCTGAAACAGCCTTTCATAGAAATGGCTGTATGAGCAAAATCAGAATCATGTCAATGTCAACAGGCATGTTTATAAGACAAGGGAGCATTTTCACAGGGTACCTACTTCTAGATAGGGAGCTACAGGTAGCTAATGAGTGTTGCAAGAAGGAGAATTAGCCTCTTCAGGGATGAGCCCCCTTATTGATTGTGAGACATAAATTGGTCAACCCTGAAACCGTGTACAGACAAGCAACATAATCAGACTTAGCAGGATGTGTATATATGTATGCACACACACATTAAAGGAATATTAAAGGAAGTTAAGCCACTTGGGTTGATAATACTCCCAGAAGGACCATGGACTAACAAAAGCTCCAGGACCATCTGTGAAAAATCTCCTTTTGAATGGTTGGTCAAGATATTACAAGTGACTCCCAAAACCATACGTATTATAGATATAGCCTTTAGATGCCTCGCAAAGTTTGAGGGTAGGTCCCTACTTATAAAGAGTTTACATACTTGGGACACACATACACACATGTGTGAGTACAACAATAATAATCAAAGAAAAAGAGGCGTTTAAATTAAGGGGCTATATGGGGGTATTGAAGGAGGGTAGCTCGTAGAGGCTTGAGAAAGGAAAAACAATGGGGACAGTAATGTAATAATATTTCAATTAAAGTAGATTTCAAAAAATTACAGCAACCAAATATATGCCCTGGCAGAAAATGTAACTAACACTTCTCAGAAAACAATGAAGATGAAAATTATAAGAAATTTAGAAATAATCACACTAGTTTACAATACTGTTTCTTTTTTGTAGTTGGTATGACTGTTGTCACTGTCATTGTTATAAAACATATACAAACACCACGATGGTTTGATAGAATGGCTGGTAGGTGAACATCATTATTATAATGGATGATAAATAAGTTCAGATATTAAGATATGTCAAGTTACCTAGAACATCTTAAAAGAAACTTCTACTTGTTCTATACTGAGTTAAATTGGAAGATATAGTAATTATAGTTCATATTTCTTCATGAAATATATGATCTCATTGTTTTTAGAATTATTACAGCATTTGAGATAAAGTAGAATTAAGAAATTCTAATAAATCAGAATTCTAATAAAGCAGAATTAGCAATTAGTATCTAGAAAATATATATTGAATATTTGCTAATATACCATTACCCTTTGTCCATTTCTAAGTTAACTAACAAGCACTGAAATTTTAGAAGTCATCTATTTTGGGAAAACTTTGCAAAGAATATTAACATTCCACATTTGATAGTTTCATACTTGTTGAGCTACTAGGCACTTAAGATTAAATTTTCTTTTTACTCTCTATTTTGTATATCAACAGAAGGTATTAAATGAACTATAACACTTAATCGGTACTGTTGCAATGAAAAGAAATGGAATTCCTGCATTCAAAACCAAAGCTGGTTTCTCTATCCATCCTAGAACAAAGCCTCCCTCCGTCAATACTGATACCGTGAGAAGCCAAGCTGCAGTTTGTTGGTGTGGTACATGAAGTAAACATAATTACAATTATTACAGTTTGTCTCCTTTTCTGTTGTTTCTTTTCACAGTAAATACTTTTAAATGCTTGTCAGCAAACTAAGCACCGAAGGTCAATATTTTGATAAAGTCATCAAATGTGGCTAATTTCAAAGTAGCTGAATTACTCTCAAAGGGAAACAACAAAAGCTCTCTCCTAGCAAATCAATACTCCATGGTTAGAGTTTCTATTTTTACTTAACCTTCCCTGCCAACTCCATCTTATTAATTATTTGGGAACAAAGGTCCCGGTATGTGGCTGGATTACATAAAAACTTTAAGAAGGAAGGAAAGAAGGAGACAGGAAAGGGAGGATGTGAAACAAGAAAAGATGGTGAAACATTAGAGTCACATCTAGTTTTACTGCTGGTTACGAGTCTGAATTTTGTTGAAAATATCCCAAGTCTCCTGAGAACTTTATGTTTGGCTGATGTGGCACATTCCATTTTCAGTTCATTATAGATAGAATCTTGGTGTTCATATAGAAATCATGCTGAAATTCTTACCATTTCCAATAAAAGCTAAGGACAGTAACACAGCTAGATTCTTCTCTTTGTGGAGTTAAGATTGTGACTGAGTTGAAATGATGCCAACAGTGGTGCTTAAATTTGTTCAATAATCAAAGATCAGTGATTGACACACAGCTGCTGGGTTTGAAGACAGATGCTTTTGTGAGCTGAATAACATGACTATCCACTGTGGCAATGAACTTCCTCATGGTTTATGTTTTTTTCCTGGAATGCAACATCTCCCTTTAGTCTCTAAAGTTTAGAGAATCCTGTAGCCATGGTGGTATGAACGGTGACTGCCATGTATCAGTGAGAAAAAAAATCTCATTTTTGACATTTTACTCAAGTTTCTCGTTTACATGAAGTTTTTTTTTTTTTTTTACTTGGATAGGTGACTAATAGGATTATAAAAATAATAAGCTTGACCTAATAGTCTGTTTCTTCACTGTGGTTTTAAACAGTTCATATCCTTAATATGACAGTAGCTTATAATATATAGTAAAATGTTTAATTTTGCACAAATGTATGGTGTTTATACCCACGAAACACTTGTGTCAATATAAATTCTCTTAAAATTAGAAACCTTTTTGGAATCTAATGGGAAGAGTTGGCAGAGATTAGCGCTGTCTGTCTTCTCATCTTTAAAAACCATGACACTGACTTGGATTGAGAAAAAGCAAATTTGTTAACCATTTTGTTTCTTCCCTTAAAACTTGCTTGACCAATAAGTAGATACTAATTGACTATACCCATCCTCTGATAGTATAAGAAAATGAAGAATTTATGCTCAAAGAGTTAATACTTAAAGCATACACTACCATTACAGGTACACAAAGACAGTCCCCATGCTAGATGAAAAGAATCACATAGATGGTCATTCTCTCTCTATTGCTATTCTTTCTCAGTGGTACCCATGAAAACATTCTCTTCAGCCTTTTCTCATCCTTACCTTTTGAACACCAGCATCCACTAGTGGTCATCTCATTTTCACTGCACTCTACATGGCTTACAACTATTTCATCATTGCATTTTGGGTTCATTGTCACATTTCAAGCAATGACAGATTTTGATGAAGGTTGCTTACAGTAATTATTTATCTATTTGTTTGTTTATTTATTATTCATTTATTTATTTATTTATTTATTTATTTATTTATTTATTTATTTATTTATTTATTTGAGGCAGGACCTGTCTGTGCAGCTTTGGAGCCTGTCTGGATCTCACTCCGTAGACCAGACTGGCCTTGAACTCATAGAGATCCGCCTGCCCCTGCCTCCCGAGTGCTGGGATTAAAAGCTTACGCCACCACCCTCCAGCTACAGTAATTATTGAATATAAGCCATGATTGAAGTAGGACATAAGATCTGGTGACTTTACAGATAGAAGCAGGACAACATTTGGTCAGCAGTTGTACCCATCAAAGCCACTGAATTTTCATTATAGTATCATAAACTGGGAATTCTGGAGATATTCAAATTCTCAAAATTTGGCATTTTACTATTATAATGCTGGAGGTAAAGACATGTAGAGTCACCATGCTGCTGCAACTGTTTTCAGTGGTGTGCTATGCACCTATATCCACTCACGTGTGCATAAATAAACAAGAATGGCATTAAGAATTCATTGTGTCCTCTTTCTCACTGCTGGTCATTGAAGCCCGCTAGAGTTTAAAGCAGTGGTTCTCAACCAGTGGGTCATGTCCTCTTTGGGGGTCAAACGACCCTTTCACAGGGGTTACA
>CABHPH010111417.1:329-11087 GCA_902168325.1 Peromyscus nudipes
CACCACCACCACCACCACCACCACCACCACCACCACCACCACCACCAAGTACAGCTCCAGTCCCGACACTGGCTCCAGCTCCGACTCAATATCTGGAGCAGTATCCAAAGGTGAACCAAGAAGACACCCATGTGACTTCCACCAGGGAGCGTGTATGCTCTGAACAGTCCCAGTATGACCGGATGCTTCCTGCCCTTAGCCACCCAAGTCATGTCTGCATAGGCCCCTTTCATCAGCCTGGTTTCAAGCGGCAATTTCAATCTTCCAAGGCCACCCATTGAGCAGCCGCTCTGTACATCTCCTTTTATCACCAGCTCATGGGAAGTAACTGGATACTTAAGGGGCAGGAGAATGGAACATTTTTGATTTGTGTTCTTTGAGGATGAGCCAAGAGCTCCCAACAGCAATCTAACGAACGAGCCCGATGAGTAAGTCCTCCAGGTGCTTCAGGAGAAGAACTTTGAACCTAGGTCTTTCCTCTCTCTCCAGTTGCTGGAGAGCTTGAAGAATTTCAGTGGACAAAGATGGAGGGTTGGCTACCTGTGTGATGAGGTGAATGAAGCGAAAGAAGACATGCTTCTCCAAGGTGTGTAGGCAAGGCAACGTGTGGGAAGCCTTCTGCTCCAGGGGATTTACTTACAAATAGATAGAACTGCGCTTCCCATTTCGGGAACATTCCCTGGATCATTCTCCACACCTCTTTCAGTACAGACTCTAGAATGTTTACAGGCATGAGAAAGCCCCTTACTCTTAGGCTTTGGAGCACTTGATGCTAAAATCTCACCCCTGATGCAGCAAACATACTTTCTGAAGATGCTTGAGCATGATCTGTTGGGGCTGAGACTATGTGGAAACCAGTGAGGAAAGGGGCATATGCAGGCAGACTTAGCAATGAAAAGACATGATGAATTGGCTTCCTGCGGCTGCTATAACACAGTGCCTCTGGCTGGGTAGCCTAACCGAACACAGTATTGTCTTCACAGTTTTAGATGCTACAGTACCAAGATACCAGCTCCAAGGTATCAGTTGTGACGTGATCTTCCAGAGTTTCTAAAGAGAGAATCCCAGTCTTTATAGACAGGTTTATAGATCCAAATGTCTTCAGTCTGTTTCTGTCTTCACGTGATTATATTCCATTTCACCCTGATTATATCCACAAACCCTTTCTTCTTCTCTCTTTCTCTCCCCGACCCCCGTCACTCTTTTTTTTTCTCACTACCCCGCCTAGATTGTCTTGTGCTTTCCATCCTCCTGCCTCAGCCTCACCAGGGCTATGTGTGCAGGTGTGCAGCACCACGCCCAGCTATAAACCCCATTTAAAATAAAGCCAGCTACACAGGTGTGGGGTATTGGTGGGAGGAATATTCAACCTGTGACAGAGATATGTTGAAAGGCAAAGATAACTTCCTGGTTTGTCAGATGAATGGCTGGGATGCTGTGGTAGCTTGAATCTATTTTCATTCCAGATCAGGATCCACCCTCTGAAGAGCAGTGGCTTCCTTTTTATCTTTTTCTTTTAAATTAAAAAAAAAAAGACTCTGGGATGGCATGAGATAATTGTAGTGGTTAGTGTTGATCACCAGCTCCACAGGATCTGGAATCACCTAGGATACGGCTCCAGGCACATCTGTGACAGATCGTGTAGATTCATTCAGTCTCCAGGCTTGCCAGTAAGGGGTGATCTCGCTTAGATGATTGAGGTGGGAAGGCACACCTTTTTTCGAGACAAGGTTTCTCTGTGTAGCCCTGGCTCTCCTGGAACTCGCTCTGTAGACCAGGCTGGCCTCGAACTCACAGAGACCCACCTGCCTCTGCCTTGAGTTCTGGGATTAAGGTGCGCACCAACCAGCCCAGTCAGGAAGGTAGTACCATTTTGGGGAGCTTGTGTCCTGAACTGAGCAGAATGGAGGAAGCTAGCTGAGCATTGGCTAACAACCTTCCCTTTCTTTGCCCTGACTGCACGTGCCGTGTGACCAGCTGCTTCAAGTGCCTGCTACCTTGACTTCCCCACCACGATGGAGTCTGCCTGTGAGACTGTGTAAACTGTAAGACACACTAAGCCCCTCTTTCCTTGAGTTGATCTCAAATTTTATCAAAGCACCAAGAACAGTAACTAACATAATAATGGGTCTCACAGTAACACAATTTTAGTCTAGTTTTTGTCCATTAAAAGGGATTAATCAAATTAGGACATACAAACTCACCATGGAAAAGTATGCAGCTCTAAAGAGTGGGGTGGTCCCTATGTGCTTATGTGGAAAGACATGTCACTGCATGTGTGGGCTGCTATAATAAAGTGACATAGATTGGGTGGCTGGTGACTGATGAAAATTTATTTCTCCCTGTCCTGGAGTCTGGGAAGTTCAAGATGAAGGCGATGACTGTTTGCTGTTAGCCTTTTTACCTCCGTGTCCTGCATGATTTTTCACATGACTATTCTTTTTTAAAAATTCATATGTATGAACATTTCATCTGCATGTATGTCTGTATATCACATTGATGCCAGGTGTCCATGGAGACCAGAAGAAGGTATTAGATTCTCTGAAACTGGAGTTAAATACGTGCTTATGAGATACTGTGAGTGCTCAGTGCCTCTGGAAAAGCTGCCAGTGCCCTCAACCATGGATCCATCGATCCTGCACCTCAGGGCTATTATTATGGTGCTGATCCAGTTCATGGGGGCCTTACAACACATTCTTTTCCCAGAGGTCATATCCCATAACCATTATACTGGACTGGACAGCAATGTTCAATATACAAATTTTGGGAAAACTCATTCCCTCCATAGCAAGCTCTCTAGGATACATTAAGTGGGAAAAAAAAACCCGTGAGACATACAACAATGGATACAACATGCAGGGGGTTCAGCATATGTATATCTGATCTTGCATCTGAATAAAGAGGCATCTAGAAGAATTTAGAAGACACAATGAAAGTCATTAAAAAAGTCGGGATGCGAAACTTCCCAATATTTGTTTTACTATAGTATTTTAATATTTGAAGCATGTAAATATATTCTTAATTGAAATAAAAATGACAGTAATTAATTAAATGCTCATCTGTGGGATCTGCTAGTCATAGCTTTAGGGAACTTGTACTGTGAATATTTTCTCACATGTCCTAAAATACTTAGAGCTGTGTTTGCTGCAGCATTTTTTCAATCACCAGAAGCCACTCAAGTGTATTTTAAGGGTTGACAGGTTCAGTGACGTTCTATCCACACAGTGAAACACTAGGAGGTGTTACACAGAATGTGAAATACGTATTAATATGTAAAGTTCTCATATGTGTATATATATACATATATGCAAGATCAAAAACATTATACTCTCATTTTGATAAAAATAAATATAATTTATGTATCTATATGCATCCCCATGTCCTACCGTTCTTAAAAGAGCATGCATGTATCTTATGTTACACATATGTGTTTTACAGCAATTCCCTGTTACTTAAAATGTTCCATCTGGGAAGAAGGCTTATTAAGACTCAGAAAGTAAACAACTCAGAAGTCTGGGGGAGTTCCTGAAACTGAGCATACTCACACTGTTCCTGCCTTGCTAAGGCTACACAAGCAATGAAGACTGCTAAAGAGAAGAGACCTGCTGAGGTGCCTGCAAGTTGTGCAGAGGCCTCTAGGGTTCCAAATTTCATGAGCCATCACCCATGCTGGGGTGAGCTTTTGGTGATACAGCTGTTTGGGGGTCACCCATGTTCCTGTAAGTAACCCCTCATTTATACTCCTGTAAATCACTCCAATGAAATCATTGGTTTACCGAGTTGGACTTCAGTTTTGGTTCCTTGGTCTGTTGTTAGTTCCCATCTGTTCGTGTCTTCCTACGAATAGCGTCAGACAGTGAGCTGACATGGAAAATCCTAAAAGTAAATAACCATGCACAAAATCATGAACACTCACGGCCTTTGGAAAGCAGTGGGAATGTTTTGGGTAGGAAAGTTGCCTACTGTTCATTGGAATACTTTTGAATTGAATTAATTTTCTTTTGCTTTGTGCATGTTTTCTTCTTAAATTAAAAATATTTACAAATGAATTATCTGTTCAATAAAAATGTGCATGGCAACAAATTGAGCTGAAGAAGCTCCTTGTGTACTTAGAACAGACTTGAAGGTGCATTTTTAAGTAATATGTGCTCAAAACTTAGTTACTTTTCTCACTGCTGTGATAAAATACCAACAAAGCAACTCAAGGGAGAAATGATTTACTTTGGCTTACAGTTCAGGTGGATACAATCCATCATTGACTGGAAAGACGTGGGAGAGGGAGCAACATGGTCGCTCACATCACATCCATACTTGGGAAGTAGACAATGAACAGTAAGTGGGGCCTCAGGGCCCAACCCCCAGTGACTCACTTCTTCCAACAAGGCTCTACCTCCTAAAGGTTCTGTAACCTTCCCAATCAGCACCACTAACTGGGAACCAAGTGATCAAACATGAGAGCCTGCTGGGGACATGTCACATCAAACCACAGCTGCTTTGGCTGTCTCATAATGCTACCTGCTTCCTACTCCATCTGGTGGATTCAGCACGTGGCATCTCTCCTTTTCTGATACCTCTTTCATTTTAGTTTCACATTAAAGACTGCTCTGTCAGTCTCTAGGGTGGAATCCTAGTCCTTTGCTAGCTCATAAACTGTTTACTTCTGCAGCTACTGTAGGTCTCAGATCCCATCTGTGTCTAAAAAAAGATAAAACATTAGCAGAAATAGTTTAAGAATCCGAGGGAATATAAGTATGTACTATTTGGCAGGTGAGAATCCAAGAGTGGCCATTCAACAGGGTGGCTGATGCCTTTGTTGACAGTTCTTGGGATCTGACCTCAGCGGGACTGTAGATAGGAGCCAGCACACCCTGAATTTGCACCAGGTGAAGCACGTTGGTTATCTTGGCTGGGGTTGTTCCAATAGGAGTCCAGAATTTTCCTGGGTTTTGTGGCCATGGTAGTCTTAGGTAAGAGAGTCAAAGAGGTCAGAATTTACTATTCTCTGGGTACAAACTGGTGTGCACCCTTGCCTGTGTGGGGATTTTCCTGCCCTTATTGAGAAAGCTGGCGAGTGTCTTGAAACTACGTGCTTTGGTTCTGTGTTCCTCTCAGGGTACCTTCTGTTGCCATTCCCTGTTCCCAGTCCATCCAGTCCCTTCGTCTTTGAGCACGTACGTCCTTTATAAAAGGAAGTGCAGTCCCGTCTGTGCTGTCCTTCCTTGACTTTAGAGTTCAAAAGGGAAAAGTGGCCATCCTTCACGTCCTTCCCATCCCCTCCTCCAGAGCGGCCCCGGGTCAAGCGGTCTCACTATCTAGTTGGCTTTCTGCCCTGATGCATTTATAGGGCCTTTTATTACTGACTTTGGAGTTCCTTGTAAGGTACTAAAAACAGCATTTTAAAATAGTCTCCAGTGGGCAGTTTAGTGTTTAACTGCTCTTTTCATTCTTCTCCTCAACACTCTTGTATAGTTCCCTTTTCTAGAATTAAATAACCTCACGATTGCTTGGGGGATCTGTGTCTCTTTTGGATGTTTCTTTTGGCCCTGCTGCGGCCTTTATTATGTAGTGGTTCAGTGAGACTCCTGTGATCCCTCACAGTTGGTACGTGGTTCCTGGTCTTTGTTTGTGGCAAGCTAAGGGCCAAATGCATAGCACCATCTCAGCTTGTTTGAGAATCTGTAAAGACCACAGGCTGTTGACAGGATATAGTCTTCACGGAGTTCTGACTCATGATAGCAAGATGGGGCAAGAGAAAGACCAAACAGACTATTTTCCAAAAGTCCTTCCATTCCAGTGGAGCAAAGTCTCCTTCCAGCACTGATTAACCTAGGGTTTCTCTGAATCTTTGCTGCTTCTTAGCTCTTATTTGAGGAGCTACATTACGTTGGAGGCTGTTATCCCAGACACAGGATAACTTAGACATAGACTCTTAGATTTCAGGGTCTTTTGCTTTCACACTCCCACATGCCCTGGGGCAGAGGCAACTGATTTACCAGCTTTCTCCTCTCTCCTCCCCGAGGGCAGGTTTTATTCAACTCTATACACCAACTGATCAACAAAGTCTGAGAATTTCCGGTAGATTTTTCTAGGAAAAAAAAACAAGTCCAATGCTTCCATGGACACTGTTTCCAACTCTGCAAGCCAGAGAAGACCCTTGCCTCCCCTATACCTCACATGACGGCATGGGACACGTGGACATGATCTAGGGTGGCTTGGGTGTGGTCTAAAGTAAGGGATTTTTTCATTCTGTTTTGTTTTTGTGTTTTCTCCTCTTTCAGTTAAAGAAGGGAATCTCTATGGCAGTGTCTATTTCAAACTGTACCAGGCAGTCTGAAGAACAGCCACTGCCAGGAAAAGCAGCTCACACTCAGCTCATCTGAGATGGGGTGGCTTCAAGATCTGTGACAGCTGTGCTGCCGGAGAGGAAATTGCACCCCGATTTTAAGAGGGAGAACCTAAGCAGTAAACACAATGGAATCGCCAATTTGGAAAACTCTTCAGCACATAGATAAACAAAGGCATACCGGTGAAGTGTACTTCACAGGCCAAATTGAATAGAACTGAAAAACAATCACATCCAACCCTGGCAGCGACGTGAGGAAAGGGTCCTCTTACATTCTGCCGATGAGGAAGTATGAGGAAGCAATCTGAAGGTTGATTTAGCAACATATACCAGGACTCTGGTATACATATGCATATACAGTATGCATGCTTTTTGACCTCGTGATTTCAACTCTAATATAAATCTCAAGGAGAGGCATGGGGATAGTGAGCAGTTTAGCTTATTGATGTGTCTCTGTAGCACTGGTTATAAGAATAAAAGTTAGGAAGTGCACACCATGCTTTCAATGTTAGTTTTTGATTGTGGAAAGGGTGTCAAGGGGTGACTAACAGAGACACTGTTCCAGATAGATAAATGGCGGGAAATCAAGCTTTGCTTCATAGGTGGAATGCTGTTTGATTTGGAGTCTGTATCCATATTATGAATCTTAGAGGGTTCAGATACAAAGCATCTATAAATTGGGAGCTAAGAAAATTTGGGGCGTTGAGGTAGTCAAATTAAATGAAGGTAAAATGAGGTTAAATGGAATTTTTATTTTCAGGTAAAAATGGATTCATTTTTTAAAATAAATATTTATTGTATTTCTAGTCATGTATGCAAGGAGAGGGGTAATGGAATATGTGTGCAGGTGCTAGACCAGGCCAGAAGATGGCCTCAGACCCCGCAGCTGGAATATGGGTGGTGGTAAGCTGCCCAGTGTGTGTACTGGGAACCAAACTCACATCTATGAAGACAGCACACTCTTCACCACTAAGCCCTCTCTTTGGCCCCTTCACTCAGATTCTTTATCTTCAATGTTTTCAAAATTTGAGTCTTCTCTACTTCCCGTCTTAAGTAATCGCAGCCTGGTGAACGTCATGGCAGAGCTGTGGGATCATGCTCATTGCCTGAGGATGCAGATTTCATTGCATGTCAGCGGAGAAAGGAGACGGCAGTATTATGTGAGCTGACTCCAAGCTAGACACCTGACATTTACTTCAAAAACCCACATAGACAAATGCCAGTTATCCATTTATTATCTGACCATCGGTTTCTTCCCATTGATGAAGTCCACAAAGAAACCTTCAGTCTGTTGGAATGTCATTCCATTTGAAATAAGTCCTGGTTGTCAATAAGTGTTCTTCATCCAAGACTGCATAATCTCCAGACACAGGAGTTTGTAACTTCCTTCAGAAAAGTGAAGGCACAAAACAGTCCCTGCCCAAGATCACAGAACAATTCAATGACTGTCCGAAGAGTAGAATTGTGTTCATGTCTTCAGCCTGAACTGCCTGTATCTACAGTTTTTTCTAATAAAAGAATTACTGTGTTTTATGTGTGGATAGCCTAGCTGTGAGACTGAAGAGAATCAGGCTGGAGTGATGGCGCAGTGGAGAAGAGCACTTTGCCACACAAGCACGAGGACCCGAGTTCAAATCCCAGCACCCACAAAAAAAGCAGGGTGGTTATGCACACACTGCGTAGTGGGGAGACAGGAGGATCTCTGGGAATTTCTGGCTTTCAGTTTAGCTTCAGGATCAGTGAGGGATCCTATCTCAAAACAGAAAAAGTAGATAGTGGTGGAGCAGGCGACTTAATGTCCTCTTTCACACCTGTGTGAGCACACATCACATTCAAACACACACTAATAAAAAATAAAAATAAAAGAAACACAGAACTCAACATTTCTTGAGTTTAACGAGCTGCCATTTCCAAGATCACTTTTTGGAGACCCGTCTGCTATAGGACTCAGACCTCTTCGATACACCCATTACAGGCTGTGAGTGTCACAGAACTTACTGCTGTGACCAAACACCTGACAGGAAGCAAATTAAGCAAGGAGGGGTTTATTTTGGCTAAAGTTTAGGGAGGGATTCAGTCCTTCATTGTGGGGAAGGCATGGCGGTGTGAGCATGAGGCGGTTAGGCACATTGCATCTGCCATCAGGAAGCAGAGAGGTCATGAGGCCGGTCCATAAGCCTCGATGCCTGACCACAGTGGCCTACTTCTCCTAGTGAGGCTCCACCTTCTAAGGGTTCTACAACCTTCCAGCAGCTCCAGCAGCTCCTGTGGCAGAATAATCTTTTTGTACACTGTGAATATGTGTCACTCTGATCGGGTTAATAAAAAGGTGATGACCAATAGCTAGGCAGGATTTGGGGGGCAGGGGCAGAGAGGGTGCTGTGAAGAAGAAGGGACTCGCCAACCAGACATGGAGGAAGCAGGAAAGCAGCATGGGCAATGCAGAGTAAAGGTAATAAAGCCATGAGGCAGAAGGTAAATTAATAGAAATGGATTGATTTAAGTTATAAGAGCTAGTTAGAAACAAGCCTAAGCTATTGGGTGAGCTTTCATAATAAGAAGTCTCCCTGTGGTTATTTGGGAGCTGGCTAACAGGACAGAAAAATCCACCTACAAAATGAAGATTGAGTGCTTAAGCACATGAACCCATGGCTAGCATTTCAAATTCAATGTGTGACATACTCCTGTGCTGCCTGGTTTCTTCATGATAGAGCTAAAAAGAGACGAAGTCTCCTTTGGTCCAGCCTGGGCTCTGCATTCAAACAATGAAACATGGGATGCCAGTTGCCTAGTAACAATGAACCTGACCACTATAGGATGTCTTCAGTCATAGGAGATGGGAAAAAGAACAAACAAACAAAAACAAAGGAACAAACACTCTGGAATAATATGGGATGAGTTACAGCATAGGAAGTCCAGAGCTAGGACTGGGTTCAGGGTTTCTCTTTGTTTCCTAATGTGTGTTTTACATTGCGTAGTGTTGCCTCTTCCCAGGGGCTAGTTGCCTCATGGTCCCTCCAGGGGGACCATGTACAGCAGCATATATGGGCCTCATACACACGCATCCAGAGACAGCCCTGTAGCAGTGATTTAAAGAGTTATTTTTCTTAAGAAAAAGGGCATCTTCTCCAGAAGTTCTTGGGCAGATCTCCCCTCCAACTTCTGCTATAACTCCCTCAGGATCCCACTCTGAAACCAACTGGCAGGATGGGTACAGATTATTGATGAATTCCCAGCAACTGGGAATGAAATTATTTTCAC
This sequence comes from Peromyscus nudipes, assembly GCA_902168325.1. Taxonomy (NCBI): domain Eukaryota; kingdom Metazoa; phylum Chordata; class Mammalia; order Rodentia; family Cricetidae; genus Peromyscus; species Peromyscus nudipes. The sequence goes on from CABHPH010111417.1 coordinate 9,934, forward strand.
TGGAGTCACATGGGGTAAGGCAGGAGGAGGAGGGGAGACTATTGCCTGACCTCATGATGGGAGTGGTCACACAGTGTCTTAGTTAGAATTTCCTTGCTATGAAGAGACACTATGACCATGGCAACCATTATAAAGGAAAACATTTAATTGGGGGTGGCTTACAGTTTCAGAGGTTTAGTCCATTATCATCATGTCAATAAGCATGGCGGCATGCAGGCAGACATGATGCTGGAGAAGGAGCTAAGAGTTCTATATCTTGATCCACAGGAAACAGGAGACTGGATACCACACTGGGTATAACTTGAGCATATTGAGACCTCAAAGCCCACCCCCATAGTGATGCACTTCCTCCAACAAGGCCACACCTCCTAATAGTGCCACTCCCTATGGTCAAGCATTCAAAGACATGAGTCTATGGGGGTCATTCCTATCCAAACTATCACATCTTACTCTCTGGCCCCCATAGGCCATAACATAACGCAGAAATGTATTGAGTCCAACTTCAAAAGTCCCCATAGTCTATAACAGTCTCAACATTGTTCAAAAGTCAGAAGTTCAAAGTCTCTGAGATTCAGGCAGTTTCTTAACTATAATCCCCTGTAAAATCAAAATCAAAAAGCATATCACATACTTCCAACATACAGTGGTACAGGATATAAATTACCTTTCCAAAAGTTAGGGAAGGGAACACAGTGAGGAAATACTGGACCAAAGCAAGACCAAAAAAACCCAATGGGAAAACTCCAAACTCTGCATCTCCATGTCTGATGTCAAAACACTCTTCAGATCTCCAATTCCTTTCAGCTTTATTGACTGCAACACACTTCTTTTTCTTGGGCTGATTCCACTCCCAGTTAGCAGCTCTCCTTAACAGGTATCCCATGACTCTGTCATCTCCACCATCTTGGGGTCTTCAAGGCACTCTAGGCTTCAACTTCACAGCTTCATGCAATAGCCTCTCTGGGCCTCCACTCAGGAACACCCCTGCCACACACCTGGCCTCAGCAGCTTTCCTTAGTCATGGAGGGAGATTCCATATTCCCTTTTCTTCTATCCTTGACTCTAAAGTCAGAACCATGTGTCCAAAGCTGTGGAATTCTGCTCTTTGCTGGGACTAAACCATGCCCCCCCTCATCCAATTACTTCTTCACTAG
>CABHPH010111419.1:0-35203 GCA_902168325.1 Peromyscus nudipes
CACAATCCTAAATAAAATTCCTAAATCCTGTAGCCAATAGGAACCCTATTCCAAACCAGGCATTGGTTCCAGATTCCATTCTGTTCACTAGAATCCCTCCGCGCTTCTATGTTATTCATCCTTCTATGTTTAGCATTTAAACGCAACTTTTGTAAGGATGTATTTTATTCATCCTTCTATGTTAAGCATTCAAATGCAGCTTTTGTAAGGATGTAAGTACACGAGAATAACATGTTATTTGTTTTACAGCAGTTTGAGGACATATTATTTTCAAGTAAATTGAGGAACCTAGACATTATTTTATAAAGCTACCTTTTGCCTCCCCACCCCCTTGTTCATAAAACATAGATGAACTAGAAACAACAACTCAAGTTCAAGGACTGTCCATTAGAGCAACATAAGAAATAAGGCACAGGTCCATACTGTCATTCTCCTCACCCACTTGCAAAATACTATTTATCCTCATTTGTCCTCTAACTTTAGCTGACTGTATGGGTTTTGGATCCTATGTACTTTGGTCCTAATGAGGGAAACCAGAAGAAATGCTCCTAACTCCAGGTGAGGGGCAGGAGCAATAAGCAAGCCAAGCCGGGAGTTAACAACCAGCAACCACCAGCAACCACAGTGGTGACATACTGGCCCAGACTACAGTTCGTGCTATCTCTTCACTTTAACAAGTTAACATTCTGCAGGAGTGGGGGAATTGTGACACAAGCATACTTCGAAGCTTGTGTTAAATGGCTTGGGCACATTCAAAGTCCCCCTTTCCCAGAAAAAGCAAACCCTTCTCCATAAGTGAAATGTCATTTTTGTTCACCAATTCCCAGTCTGTGAAATCAACTGCTGTGCATCTTCCTTATGAAGCCTTGTGTTTGCTTCAGAATTAATTCCCCATCTGATTTGTATCAGATATCGGACAAAGCCTTTATCCAGCTAGTGACTCACTTCCACCACAGTAAAATGGCATATATTCTTCCAGCATATATCCGTGTTTTCCTCTTTAATCACTTTCCCTCAGTATTTAAATACATTCTTCGACGGTTGAAGTTTATTTACTAAGAGCAGGGAGAACTGTTTTGTTTTAGAAACTTTTTTTTTTGTTTGTTTGTTTTAATTTCTTTCCTTACCTTTAACATCAGCTCTTCCATCCTTCCCAACCCTCAGAGGACTATATGGAAACTTCCTTTGACAAAAGCACCGAAGACTCCTTGTTGCTAAGACCAATGGATATGTTTTGTCCCAAGAAGTTTGTTAATGAGTCTGAGAACACCATGGTTTTGTTTTCAAACTTACTAAACTCATCCTGTTTGCCAAGGATTAGCTTAAGTTATGTGAACTTAGTTTTTTTTTTTAATTCATTTTTTTTCTTCAAGAAATAGTTAAAATGAGATTCCCACTGATTAATAATGAACACCAGAACTGGAATGGGAATTTTATCAGCTAATACATGAATATAAGGAGTCAATGTGGTTATTGTAAGTAACAAAGATGAAAGAATGTTTAGTATTGTATGGATATGGTTTCAGGACTGAACAACTGATATGAGAAAACTGATTGGGAGGGTTCTTCCTGGGGAAGATAATTTCTCCCTTCTCAGCAATCATTAGTTACTTGTATTATTTGTTTCTATTCGGAGCCCTTGCAGTTCCCACCTCTCTACTGGTGTTGCCATTCTTCCTGTCCTATTTAGGCAGCCATGTTGTTGATGGATTATGGATGTAGCTTCCAAGTCAATTTCTAGGAGACACAGTTTCACAGCAGACTTCCTGGTCCTTTGGCCCTTACAATCATTCCACCCTCTCCTCAGATGTTATCTGAGCCTTAGATGTGGTGCTTGTACTGTGGAGTATCCACTGGAGATGGGCAGCCCATGATCTGCTTTCTGAATTTTGACCATAGGTGGCTTAAAAGCAATTTCAGTTTGCTACTGCATAGCCCTAGTTTTCTTTTCACTCTTTATCACATCAATCATTTATTTTTCTGTTCCTCTCTTTAGCATATGCATATCCACATTCTACAGGATCTAATGAAGATGTCTACCAGAAGTATTATAACAATGTATACTAGTTATAATATCTATTCTCAATGTCTCTAGAATGCCAATATTTTCTACAAACCAGATAACTTGTAATCCTGTTTATTTCACGATCTCCCATTTTATAGCTACGTTTGGAGTGCATCTGTTTCCAAAAGCTATACTATATTCTCTCACATCAACAATTAGTTTGCATAAGTGCAGGAAATTGAACATGAATATATGGAACATTTTAAAATAATAAGATAAAAGGACAGATTGAATTAACTGGAAAATGCTTTAATTATATATTAATAACAAAACAATCAGTTTCTGGTTTCCTGTGCCAATTGAAAGAACTTAAAACAAATATTCTGATTTTAATAATTAATGCATTAATTGTTACATGCTATAATTATTGAATGTATTAAAATGTTTTAATATAAAATCTGTAGTGTACAGATGTTCCTTTTTCCAGAAATATTTAAAACAAGATTACCACTAATAAGTAATGGACATCAGAAGTAGAATGGGAATTTTATTAGATAAGACATGATTATAAGAAATCAATACAGTTGTTATGAATAATAAATTAAAAATGAAATATATTAATTTGAAATTGACATTTCTTACATCTTAGTATTTTCAAATTGACTTTCAATACTTTTGAGTATCAATACTTTTGAATATCTCAATATTGAATTTGTTCACTCAACAGTTTTATACATCCATGTTTTTACATTTTGATATTTTTATGTGCCCTATTTGCAGTATACTTATTCTGCAATCTACCCTCATCATGTACATCCCATGTATGTATGTATATATATATATATATATATATCTCATCTTGTACTTAAACTGGTATTTTTCTAGCAATAATTTTTGAGACTGAGTATTGAAATATTGCCTAAACCTGGAATTTACTCTTTAACTTGTGATCCTCCTGCTTCAGCTTCCTGAATGCTGAGAATTCAGGTCTGTAAGGCTATGCCATGCTGAGACACATGAACTTGTTATAATTCCCCATATGCACATACATAACTCTCTATGTCTAATTCAGGACATCATCTCCCCTGAATTTTTGCTTCACAGATGTTATATTTTAGGTACTTAATCACGTTTCTGTGAATTCTGCCAATTTTCCTTCTCATTTTTTTTGTGACCTGATGTGAATAGAAATAAAGTTATGATCTCTTTAATACTTAGAAGTGTTTGGTTGTGGCATGTCATCTTCGCTTTTCTGAGAATTTGTAAAAACACAATTGTCTAATCATTATGCCTAGTTCTGAAAACGCAGAAATGTTCTTTTTTTTTTTTTTCAAAATCATCTCGCTGGAGCACATAATCTAATTATTCTAGGTATTTGCCTACCTCTTTCAGAGTGTGAGAATGTTGTCAAGGCCTGTCAGGGAATTTAATGGCCTGCTGCTAAAAACTGTATAGTTCTCTCAAGACTTGGAGCTGACTCTTTCCCTGAGATGTGAGGAAGGCCAAGGCTTATCTTAACAGTAGAGCAAACATAGATGCATTCTCTTCTAATTACACCTCCCTTGGCTCAGTTCATTTTTATCACCATTTACCTGCATATTTTTTTGTGAGAAAAATCACTAATCTGAAGTTTAACTGTCCCCCTCAGTTTTCTGCTTTTACTTCAATTGTTTTTCTTTTCATCAATTCAAATAAAATTTTAGTTAATACTTTTTAATTGAAAATAACTTTTGTATCAAAAATTAGTTTTAAGTTAGTTCTATCACATCAGATTGCTTTATTCTATTTATTTGTCCAGGAATTCCAAAACTATGTTCATGAAATAATAATAGTAACTTGTTATTGTTGAGTGGGCAATTTGTTGAGTATTTGTTTTATTTAATTAAAATTGTTATTTTTATTATCTAGCCACATAACAGCAGGCTTTTCTCCTTCCTGCCCTCTTCCTCAGAGGAAACCTATGTGATAAGAGTTCCATTTCATCTTTCCTGCCAATGGGCTTCTTCTATGTCAATCTTAATGATTTGGAATCCTATTCCTATTTTCCTGTTATGCCCCTACAAGATGTACAAAATCAGAGGGCTGCAAATCTCCACCACAACTCTTTGATCCAAGCTACCATGCTTTCTGGGTTGGATTTTTCTACAAGAACATTCTAGAGGATTACCCTTCCTCCTTATTTGCCACATCCTGCCTGCACACAACCAGTTTCCTTCTGAACACATGGTGAGTTACATCATTCATGTCTGTTCTATATATTACAAAGAGTCAGAGTAAAAGCCCAAACCTTGAATAGTTTAAAAGGTATACATCTTATAACACTTCTGGTTTGATGTCACATTCACTCACTTCAGATAAATTTGCAGTTCTGATTATGTGGTGCTTAAAAGTGCATGGATACATTTTCCTGCCTAACTTCATTCAAGTATTTCCAAAAATATAATTTTAAAGGAGTCAAACTGACCATTTAAAATTAAACACACATGTTTTTGCTATTGTATTCTTTATCTCCAACACTCTAATAAGCTTCAGCATAGAGTAAAATTGACCAATTTCATTCTATTTTGCAATACAATGTAAGTTCCAGTGGAGCAGGTATGGCAGGCTGCTTTGTTCGTTTGGTAGGCAACAAATACTTGATGGTTAACTATAACTAATATAGCAATCATTTTATTTACAATTAGTCCACAAGTCTGGCAGACCATACATCTTATCATTTCCTATTTACCAATCTTTTAAACCATCAGTAGAATTGATGAGAAGACACTGACTTTGTATAAACACAGGAGTATTTATATATGTCTACAAGAAACAGACAAATTGCCTACATATGCCAAAGGAAAAAAGAAATAGAAAACCTAACTTTATAAACACCAACATACATTTTATGGTGTGTGTGTGTGTGTGTGTGTGTGTGTGTGTGTGTGTGTGCATGTGTGTGTGTTTACACGTATTTCTCATAAATGACACGAAAAACTAATATGGCCCATAAATGTGTGAAGGTCATATTTTGTAAAGTATAGAAAAATGATAAAGTCCTTTGATTAAAGTGATTAGGGTCATATATTAGCAATGATTTAAGAGTTTAAAACCTAAGTTAATGTGAATTAGACTTGTTAAATTTTAAGTTAGTATGTCTCTTTTCTATTCCTGTATTTATGACATTTCTTTTCACACGATATTACTGTCTTGTCCAGGGTAAATTAACCTTGGACTGCTGAACTCAAGCAGTGCTCCTGTCTCCCCAGGAGCCAGACGACATGTGTGCACTGGTCCCCTCCTTAATCAAGTAAGTTCAAGAACCTTTGGAGTTGAGTGTTCTCCCCTACTCCATCATTTCTCCTAGCCTAAGAGAATTATTTAATTACTTATTTTTGCGTTTGTGTCCATGAAGTCTGAGCATGGGTGTGGGGCTCTCAGGAATTAGTCATCTCCGTCCACCTTTCCTTGCGTTCTGGGCATCTGAGTCAGGTTACCATGCTAGTCTTGTGTAGCAGCTATCTTTACCTAATAAGCCATTGAGCTGGTCTGGGACTTCCTTTTCTTCAGGCAATGTGCCTCCCTACCCAGCAGCCACCTCACTGGCTATGGTAGGGTCGTGACTTTGAATAGAAAGATGAAAACAAATTGAATGAAAAGCCTTTCCTAGAGGAATGCTAAGAAATTGACATACAGTAAGGGGAACGTGAATAGCTAGAAATAGAAAATAAAAATTCCACGTGAGCACTCTAGAGGATCAAAATGTGTAGATCAGGGCATGAATTTAGCAAAAAGGACCAAATTTTTCATTGTCTAGTGGAGGAATAGGAATTTTTCTGTTCTTAGAACATGCCACTTGGCACTTACCTGACTATGTCTTCAAAGGGCACAGAACTGGGGAAATCCATATCAATGAGGGTAACTTTGGTTAAATTACACAAAAGTTGTATACTGAGATGTTGTGGAATATTAGTTAAAGATATGTTACATTTGTTTATGCTGTTGAATATTTGTTTAAGGATGCAAAGATGTATTGCATTCTTTTATTTTGCATTTGTTTAACTCTGTAAAGCTGTGTTACTTTGCTTGTCTAAAACACTCGATTGGTCTAATAAAGAGCAGAATGGCCAATAGCTGGGCAGGGGTTCAAAGAACAGAGGATAAATAGAGAGAAAGAGAAGAGCAAGAAAAGAAGAAGGACAGAAGATGCAGGGGGCCAGTCACCCAGCCACACAGCCAGACACAGAATAAGAAAGAAAGAAAAGATATACAGAAATAGAGATAGATAAAAGCCCAGAAGCAAAAGGTAGAAATGATAATTTAAGAAGAGCTGGCTAGAAATAAACCAAGCTAAGGCTGGGCATTTATAAGTAAGAATAAGTCTCCATGTGATTATTTGGGAGCTAGGTGGTGGCCCCCGGAGAGCAAAGAGTAAAATAAAACCAACAATACTGAAATGTACAAAATGTAATCAAAAGTGTTTGGGGAGATAGTTCTTTTAATTGCTCAACCAGAAAAGCTTCATTAGATAAACTGACTTATAGAAGAAAACAAAGACCCCCAGTAGCACCAATATGTGCAAAAAACATGTTGTCTATGGTTCTGTGTTAGAGATGCAGAACAAATATAGTGGGGAGGGAAAATGAAGTTGGCCCAGCCAAAGGCCAGATGGTTTCCACGACTCCCAGGAGAAATATTGTACTTTGATGCTTATGTTGCCCCCCATTTGTACTCTGAATAAAAAAGTCTTAGCGTTATTGATATTACAAATAGTTAGATAATAAGGAGTTTTTGAGGAAAATCATTGACACACTTTGTACACATCTTGATACATGTATGATTGTAGCACCACCCACAGAAAAGGGGCTCATAAAAAACAGCTATGGGAAAATATTGCTGAAAATTAATGGACATAAATGGCAGGGTATTCAGAGGACTCTTTCAACTTCTTAATATTGTGGGGTTAATATTTATTCCATGATCTGTGAATCCCTTTCATTGGCATGTCTTAAATCCTTTGTCAATAAAAGGTGCCTTGAAAATGCTGCATGGATAGTCACTTTGCTATTTAATTTTAGACTAAAAAAGTAGTGTTGAAATAATGATCCTGTTCTAAAAGTCAAAGTACACAGCAGCAGGCAACAATTTGCTAGCCTAAAAATTTTCACTTTCTTCCCTGCATTTTTGAGTGATGAAAAATTTGCATAATTTTAAAAACTTTATAATGAATAATTTTGAATAATGGAAAGCTGATTAAGAGTTTGTATGCTTTAAAAGTTTATCATGATTGTTTTGAATAATTGGGAACCATTTGTGTCAGGTTCAAAATGCATTTTTAACACAGAATAGCGTTTTGTACCATAGTCAAAACTTTCCCCTATTAGTTTAAATTGAACATACATCTTTTCATTATGCTCATAACATTTTCATAGGAAGTTGGGAAAATACTGAAATTCCCTTGATGAAAATGAAAGTATCTTGTTCATTTTTTTCACTTGCATGCAACAATAACAATGTCAAACAGCAAATGTTAATCTTTCTCTCTCTCCACCTGTTCATTAAAGACTATACTGACAGAAAATAATGGAATTGTGTGCATTGTATTAATTAGATAATGAAACTTTATTGATCCCCTATGTTTATATCAACTGAAAAACATCAGTTCAAAATGTCTTCCCCCATCATTAGAGAACAATAGAGGTGATTGCAATGTAATCACGTTAAAGAAACTTCAGTCTGTTAAAGGACATTCCACATAAAATATGTCAGAATTTGACACAAAGGAATACAGTATGTGGAGAAAAACCAAATAATTGATGATTGCATATTACTAGTTATTCCATTAAAATGATGTAAATATGACAAGTTTAGAGGTGGGTATATTATAGTAAGGGGAGATTTTAAAAAAAAATGTATTTCTTTGGCTTGTCACTTTTGTCTGGCCATCTACACTGTTGCCATCCATATTATACTTCCTCATACTAGCAACAGTCATCTAATAATAGGAAGTTTTCTTATATTAGAAGTGATTTTTTCCTTTTCATTTCTGCCAGCTAGCCTTCATATCAAACCATCTGTCCTTCCTCTTTGCTTCACTTCGATTTAAGCATGAGCCTGTGATCCAAATCGTTCATTGATGCAAGGCATTATTTTCTGTCATTATTATGGAAAATATGTCAAAATTTTCCATCTCTATACAGATATCATGTGAAGTCAGTATCCTCTCTTACTGGCACCAAATAAGAAAATGTCCACACCATTTCCTCTGGCTGCTATCATGTCATCAAAGGGAGCCGCATTTAAGAAGTCAGTTCCATGTTTGACTGGATGATAAACAAGATAAAAATCAAAAGTGAAACCCAATCCCATGCAATTTGAAGGCAGTGGTCAGCCCTTAAGTCAACTTTCACCAAACCGTATTTACCTCAGATTTTCTACTGATGTGCACTACCATATTTTCTTATTTTTAGTTTTTTTATTTTCTACTGATAGGAGCAAAATTTTAGGAGTCTTATTTGGAGCAAATGACAAGGAACTAAAAAAAATACACGATATTTAACCACACTAATCTGCACATTTAGTTGATAGAGTGTAGGAGAACACAATAAAATACAATGTGGCTAGTGAATACACCCTGCACACCTGCATCCACCCTCTAGCAACGCCTTGCTGTTCCTTTGGTGAACCCTACCTACCTTCTCTAGTTTCCTTCTGATCTTTGTATTTCCAGTTTTAGATGTATGCATTCTCAACTTGTATTTTTCATAAAGTCAGCCCTCCAATTTCAGCTGCAAATTAGATATTTCTAATTGGATGTCTAGAATAGCGCTCCATCTCTCCAACCATAATGATCCAAAATACAAATACTGATTTAATAAACTGTAATATTTCTCCATTTAAATGCTCACTGTCTCAATCAATGGCACCATCCCCAGGCCCAGGCCATGACTTAGGCTACCATGGACTGAATGGTATCCCCTAGTCACATGATGAAGCCCTGGTGTGGTGGAATTGAAAGGGAAGCTTGGGGGGGGGGGGCAACCAGGCCATGAGTTGCGGCCTTCATAGTGATGATGGAGTTCTTGTTACAAACAAAAGAATGATTCCTCTCTGTGTCATATGAGAATACAAGAAAAAGACAGTCATCTGTGTATCAGAAAGGAAACCCTCATCAAATACCAGATATGCCAATGCCTGGGTCTCAGACTCCCCGGCTCCCAGAATTATGAAGAATTATAAGTGGCTCTACCTTTGTTATTTGTATTTATGGGAATGGAGGCTGAAGTACCTTAGAGTCTTTTAACTCTTTTTTCCTCATTTAACATATCCATAAGTAATGTTATATTGATTTCCAGAATCCATCTTCCTATCTTGGAATGAGAAATTACCACAATCACTAACCCATTTGTCCTTCATGGGTACCAAAGCAACAGCATCCTAAAATGCCTTCCCTGCAGCCATACTTAACCATTTTCATTTAATTCTCCACTTAGGAGCAGAGTGATTCTTTAAAATACAATCATCAGATGTCACTTTTCCTTGCAATGTTTAAAAATATTTTTCAGTTACACTAAGAAAAAAATAACATGGCATCTTACTAGTTCTCATACTTATATTGAAGTCTCAATTCTTTGATAATTAATACCCACTCTGCTTTTGTTTTTGAAATATTATAGACACATTACCTGAAATTTCTCAATTTCTTTGCTAAATAGTACTCACTATAATTTTATTTTTGAAATATTATAGACACATTACCTGAAATTCTCTCCTCACATGAAATTCTCTCCTCTGCCTTAGCTCACTTCCTCCTACTTAAAGTCATTGCTACAATCACCTGATCAGAGTGTATTTGCATATGAATTACTCTTTTCCACTTAGTATTTTGAATTTGTTTCAGAGCAAGTAGGTAACTACATAATATTGCAAAAGAAAATCTATAAAATCTCCTTGGTTAAAAAAAAGTAATTTTTTTTCATTTTTCATTTGCATACTACACCAAAGGCTGTGTATAGACAAAAATTATGTAATCTCTGCATAGTATTAATTAGAGAATATTGCTGGTGTTCTATTTATTTGTATTGCAAACAAAGCTTGACTAGAAATGAGCTCTATTATGGCAGAGATTTTATTTATACTTATCACCTAGAAAGATTTCTACCATATTAGTACTTAGTAAATATCAGTTTATTTAATAAATATTTTGGTAGGCAACCCTGTGGTGATATTTTATTTGTATGTTAATAAATAAAGTTTGCCTGGAGATCAGAAGACATAGATAGCCAGCCATAAACAAAAGTCAGGTGGTGGTACCACATGCCCTTATTCCAATCACATGGCAGGCAGAGTCTCTGTGCATTCAAGGGCACAGTCAAGCATGGTGACATACACCTTTAATCCCAGTACCAACCATAGAGATCTGGAGGTCTGTACAGACAGGCAGTGACAAGGAAGTGAGGTGGTTGGGCTAAGAGCCAATGAGAAGGCAGAACAGCAAGGCAATAATGGTGCAGGTTAGACAGAAAGAAGCTGGTTCTCTTGGGAAGCTATGGCAGCATGGTGAGCTAAAGTTAGCTGGTGGCTATTCTTATTTCTCTGATCTCTATGGCTTTCACCCCTGTATTTGGCTCTGTGTTTCTTATTTAATAAGACTGTTTAGAAATTCGTCTATACAATCCCACTACCCAGGGTTAAGGTTGCAAGAACTTGTTTGCTATTAGCCTGAATGATTAACACTCAGTCACTCTGATGTTGAGAAACAATCACATGATCCAAGCTTTTCCAGTTAATGTAAGTAGACATGCATGTAAGAAATGAAGAGACAGAAGATCTTGTTACCTTGGACTTGATGGACACAAATATATTGTAAGCTCAAATAGAAGTTCAGTTCTGTCTGTCTGTGGTCCTTGGTTAAAATAAATTTCCACCCAAGTAGTGATCAAGATAAAAAGTAGTAAGAAGAAGGAGTTAGTAACTTTGAACATGTTGTTAAATAAGAGAGGTAAAACTGGGCATCCTTATCTCATTTCTGATTTTAAAGTAAATGCTCTCAGTTTGTCTCTGTTTAGTATAATGTTAGCTATAGCCTTTATTATTGTGAGATATGCTTGCTCATTGATTCATGAACTCTAACGACTCTAGGGCTTTAATCATGAAGGCTTGTTGAACCTTGTTAAATTCCTTTTCTGCATCTATCTAGGTGATCATGAGCGTTTGTCCTACATTTATTTATATAATGTATTACACTTACTGACTTGTACATGTCAATCAAACCTTGCATCTCTGGGATGAAGCCCACTTGATCATGATTTTGATCCTTTGACTCTGTTCCTGAATTTGATTTGCAAGTACACTGTTGCAAAGTTCTGCATCTGTGTTCATCAGGACAGCTGTTCTACACTTTTCTTTTTTGTTGTGTCTTTATCCATTTGGGGTAGCAGGCTAATTCCAGCTTTATATAATGAATTTGGTAGTATTCCATCACTTTCTATATTATGGAATAAAATGAGAAGTATTGGCATTAGGTATGCCTTGAAAGTTTAATCAAGTCAGCAATAAAAAAGTAGTTTATCTAAGTTCATAAGATAACAAAACATGTAATGTTGTACTTTGTCTTTATTTTTAAAAACATAGATATTGCATTTTAATGTTATAAGCAAAACATCTCTTCCATCATGGCCTTAAGAACTGCTTTATTCATTTAAAAAATAACTAGATAAGGCATTCTTCTAGTAAAAAAAAATCCCTCACAAATAAAATCACTAAAACAAATAAGCCTTTCAATTATTGAAATAGATAAATCCATGTAGATACTATGTTACTTACTTAGAAAATGCTTAATACATGTCATAGAATAAAGACAAGTTTTAAATCAAAGTTATAGACTATCCTGAACCCTCTCCTACACAAATTACCTTTAAAATAGACATACACATTTACAAATAATAAATCAAAAGGGGAACTAGGAAGCTATTACATTTCTATCGATTAATCGTATAATTTGAGAAATTCACTTAAATACAATATGAACTACAGTACAAAAGACATGCTGAAGAGCATTGTGTGACAGATGTAGATTGGTACCAATGGGTGCTTTAAACTTAGAGCCAACACATACAAACTGTTGGAGAGCTCCCAGAAAAAGATTACTTGTGTGAATACACAGAGAAGAGCTGGGCAGAGTCGTTTCCTTCGCTGAGCATCAGCAGCATTTCCTTCAGAGCAAAGTGGTGAGGGCATGTGCTTAGATCATTGAAGCCAGGAATAATCAAGCAAAAGCAATTGGCAAAATTGTCCATCATTTTTCTTCCACATTCTCCTGAGGCCAACTCTGATGTCAAAACCTGTATCTACATCCCAGTAAGTAAAAATCATCAAACAAAAATACTAGAAGAGCACCCTCACAAAATTTTGACTTTGCTTTACTAACAGAAGTCATCAATTTGACAAGAAATCAATTTTGATATTTTAGAGAGCAATAGATTTCAAAGGAATATAATAAACATCTTAGGAATGAATCACAAACACCACACCAAGAAGAAGGAGGAGGAGGAAGATGAGGAGGAAGAAGGAAGCAATGTCCTATTAGAGAATTAGAGTATTAAGTATAAATTAATAACAAAAATTCACACCAATGAATCCAAAGTGTAAATTAAATGGAAATTTTTATGGAAATATATTATTGATTAATTATAAATTGATAAATAGAACACAACATAAAATATGAGTAACTGTAGGTAATGTGGAGGGCAGAGAAATGCTGTGGGATGGTCTTTCTGTGTGCTGTGAATATGTGTTGGACCATATTGGTTAATGAAGAAGCTGCTTTGGCCTATGGCAAGACAGATTATAGCCAGGTGGGAAATCCAAGCAAAGATACAGGGAGAAGAAAGGCAGAGTTGGGGAAGACTTTGTGGTCACTTGGGGGCGGGGGAGCAGGATGTAATGGAACACGGGTAAAGCCATGAGACGTGTAGTAATACATAGATTAATAGAAATGGGTTAATTTAAGATAAAATAGCTAGCTAGCAATAAGCTTGAGCCATAGACTAAACAGTTTGTAGTTAATATAAGCCTTTGTGTATTTATTTGGGACTGAGCAGCTACAGGACATAGGAAAACTTCCAGTTACATCTAAAGATTCTTTAAAAATTCTTCATAGAACCCTGAGTGGCGGTGGTCCATGCCTTTAATCCCAGCACTTGGGAGGCAGAGGCAGGTGGATCTCTGTGAGTTCAAGACCAGTCTGGTCTACAGAGTGAGTTCCAGGACAGGCTCCAAAGCTACACAGAGAAACCCTGTCTCAAAAACAACAACAACAAAAAAAAATTCTTCATAGAAAGATCAGTTTTTAAATTGAAAAGAAAAGGAAGTTTATGCTCTCTTAATTAAGATTAGTGATCCTAGACTTTAAACAACATTTATGAAAGATATAAAATAGCAAAAGATTTTGCAGTGGATCAGAGGGGAGCCTTTCTTTGGATACAGCCTCTACTAAGCTTTATGCATTCAAGTGTGGAATTGGCAGTAAAGCGTCTGCCTTTTATCATCCATGTGTCTGTAAGTAACACTTCATCCATGCTGCTGTAAGTAACCTCAACAAACCAGTTGATTCACTTGACACAAAAAAGAAAAAAATGCTAATAACTAAACACTGAACCACTTTGAGACTAAAGGCTAAGATAGTTCAGTCACTGAAAACCTTGAGATTTGCTAGAGGGGGTAGATCTACTGTCTACATTCAGAGGGTTGATACCATGCATAGAAGTTATAGTAACTGGTGTGTTTGACCTCATTCATTACCAAGCGTGTAGGCTGTGCAGGCAGCCTTCCTGGTTTTTCTTTGTCTCTATGTGTTGCAAAGGCATGCGGAATGAAGAAAACAAAAGTGTATGTGTCCTCTTTTTGCAGCAAGGCAGTTGATCATTGTCTTCTTTATGTCAACCAAAAGCACTCTATTCATCTTTTCCACACCAAACTCTAAAAAAAATTCAACAGAGTAAGCAAACCAAACAACCACAAAATAAAAGAAACAAACAAAACTGAGGCAGGAGGGAACTTCTCCCATTGAAAAGCATGGATGGTGGGGGAAAAAACATGATGCAAAAAAGTAATACAATTCATGAAATGCTTAAAATAAAGATGACCATCAAATTATTGGAATGTGGAGTACGCAAACATTTTGGTTATGGATTTTCCTATGGTATCAAAGTAGCGTGCTTGAAAATAAAAATGGTCTTTTTATGGGAGTCATCTCTCTGTTACTATAACACATAGCGGAGACAATTGACTTATAATAAGAAAAGGTCTATTTTGGTTCCTGCTTTTGGAGGTCAGTTCATGACTGTTGACTCTATTGATATGGTATGGTAGGCAGAGTATGGCAAAATCGTTAAATTTATGACTAAGGATTAAAAAAAGAATAAGAAAGAAACTGCAGTGCCGCCATTCCCTGGGCGAGTGCATTTCTAATGGACTTAGGGTATCCCATTGGGCCACACACATCAGATTTTCTACTGCCTCCTATTAACGACAACCTGGTGGTTGAGCTTTTTCTACATGTTCATTTGGAAGACTTTTCTAGGGTCAAGTATAGCCTCTACATAAGTGCTCATGACAGAGATACCCAGGGACTTCTGGGAGAAATATCATAAGAAGAGTCAGGACGAAGTTGAAACCACTTGGAAGGTACAGTAACTTAGGCATTCACACTACAAAAAGCAAAGCTGTCTAACCTAAGGGTGTAAGTAGTAGATGTGGAAATTTGCCAAAGTATGTTCATGATACACTTATCTGGGGGCCATGTCAAGAATGGAAGAGAAGAAAAAAAATTACATTTACAGACATAAATCAAGAAAAAATATTTTTGAAATAAATATAATTCTTTTTTTTTTACTGGAAATGATATGCAAAGTTAATTTGACACAGACTTGTTTATAATAAGACATTTCATGTAAATATCCTAACCTTAAAACTAAATAATTATTTGTGTTTATTATAGATTTGACAGTTTAGTGAATATAAATATGTAGCTTCATTTTTCCTTCTTTGGTTTTATCTAGTTAGTTTTAGTGCATTATTTTTTTAGGCCATTTTGAATGTCAATGTGTTATATTAATGATTAGCTATGCTTTTAATACTGAGTGCTGTGGGATGTCCTGTATGCTGTAAATATATGTTGCTATGATTGATTGATAAATAAAATGCTGATGGACCAGTAGCCAGGCAGGAAGGATAGTGTAGGTGGGACAAGGAGGAGGAGAATTCTGGGAGGTAGAAGGCTGAGGCAGGGAGATGCTGCCAGCCACCACAAGGAGAAGCATGATGTAAGATACGGGTAAGCCATGAGGCAAGGTATAGATTTACAGAAATGGATTAATTTAAGATATAAGAACAGATAGCAAGCAGCCTGCCACAGCCATACGGTTTATAAGTAATGTAAGTCTCTGTGTTTACTTGGGGGATGTGAGTGGGAGAGATTTGTCCTGACAGCGGGCCAGGCAGGACCAGGAAAACTTCAGCTACAGCTGAGTTTGTTTGTTTGTTATTGTTGTTTTGTTTTTTGAGACAGGGTTTCTCTGTGTAACAGCCCTGGCTGTCCTGGAACTCATTCTGCAGACCAGGCTGGCCTCAAACTCACAGAGATCTGCCTGCCTCTGCCTCCCGAGTACTGGAATCAAAGGTGTGTGCCACCAATAACCAGTTAATTCCGAGTTCTTAATAAATTTGATATGTATGTCTTTTATTTGTTCTGTGGGTGAGATATCGACTTCCATTTGTTGTTGTTTAGAGAAATCCAACATCCGAAAATGTGTCAGAAATCACAAAATTAAAAATTTTTATTAATCTAGGCATGATATAATATTACATCAAAGACTCCTTGTACATTCCAGGTATTGTTATAAATAGAAATACTAATCCAGTTAGCATTCATCACAACAATTAAAGATGGTACTTTTCCTGTTCTCATTTGTAGAAGACTAAACTGAGGTGCAGAGTATTCATGAGTTTTGCAACAAACTAGACTAGGATGACAAATAGCAGAGCTGAGATCTGAATTCACAAAATGTAAGTCTGGAGAGCTCTTTACAACCAAGTGTAGTCATTGTCTTTCAGTGTTAACTCTGTACAAGAATACACTTTGATTAAAATTACAATAGTTTTCTTAGCTAATGGAAAAATCCAATATTATTAGTTTTGATAAACTCTTTCACAGTGTCATCTAACACTTTTGGTGCTTATGTTCAGAAATTTGGTTTTTTATTCATTTTAATTTGTTGGAGAATTTGCTGTCTTTGTACTAGTTGTTAAAAAGGGCATATAATCACCAAGAAATGAAAAGTGATTTAATTAAATGTCTGTAATGGATTAGCATATTTTTCCTCTGGAATAAAGTTGAAAGCACTTCAATATATTGAAGTCAACACTTTATGAAATGAATGGAGGAAGCACACTCTGCTCTGTATATCATGCTGCTTCAAGCTTTCTGCCTTCAGAGACATTCATAAGAAGCTAAGGTGTAATGTAGATAGCAAGAGGGCCATCACTGAAAGCAGAGAGGCTGCCTCTTTGCTCTTGGAAACCAGGGTCTCAGATTGGGAAGACAGAAAAATCAATGGTAAGAAGAGTAAGATCTCAGTGAATGTAAAAATTAGTAGTCTTAAAAAATGAAGTGATGTTTAAATGAAAATGGAATCTCAAGAATCCTCATTTTCTATTTGCATCTACTACCTCAGTCTGATCTCCAAAGTGTTTTTGTAAACAGACCTGCACTTACGAAAATGTCTGCCAGGTAAATTACAGCACCAATGAATCCCTGTAAAAATATAACAAGGGCCATACATCCTACTTAGATTTGATGTTGTGATTGTAGTTACTGTTTTCCTTAACAATACTTAATAATTACTTGGGAACTAACTTTTAATTCTTGATACTGAGAAAATTAAATCATCATTCTCAAAATCCGTATAAAATGGCACACAAAAAAGGAACTTTTCACTGCATTTTTTGACTCTTAACTATGGAAACCACAGGTTAGCTTCCTCAACAGAAGAGTTTTAACATAAATGCAATGGGGTCCTCTGTTTCCTGTTATTTCGGAGAGAATGGTATTTTTTATTTATCAATATCTAACTGAAAGACTGGATCTTTTGTAACTTTAATGAAAACTCTTATGCTTATTTTATAGTATTGTTATTTGGTATCAAACAATTCAAAGAGAGTTCTTAAAGAATGGATGATTTAGAAAGCAAATAAACTACTAAAACAGACATAATAAAAGTAAAATCAGGCCCAACTATCTATTCTTCTAAATACTTAGATATAATGAATAAATTGTAGCTAAAATCACACACACACACACACACTTTATGAAAAATCAATAATATTTTAGTATTTCAAGTAGAGAAATGGCAACTAAGAACACAAGCTGGTGCTGTTTATCCACAATGCTGAGTTTTAATTTCTAGGTAGAGACAAAAGCTTTTCACATCCTGGAGTAGTTGAAATGTAGACTTATAATAAAGACAGCTATTCTAACCTTTGATGATAAAGGGATTGCAAAAGACTTCCAGTGACATAACACAGACCCTAATCACATCTCTGATCAGAAACAGAAATTCTCAAGAGAGTTTAAAACTGTGTTTGTCATGTATGAGCTTTAGGTCCAATCTTAAACTATGTATGTGTGAGTTGTTTACATGTGAGCATTAAGATAAAAATGTAAACATTGAAATGATTCCTGTAGTTGTATGTATAGGCATACAGATATGCAGAAAAGAAATGGAAGTCCAGGAATAAACTCTTACAGTTTAATTATGACAATTTATCACTCAGAAATCCTCAAGAGAGGGACCTGCCTATCTATATACAATGTGCTGTACACTGCATACTATAGGTGGTGAGGAGGGGAATAGAAGAAGAGGAAGAGGTGGGAGAAAAGAGAGTAGATGAGACAGGAGATGAGAGGAAGGGAGCGGAGGAAGGAAGATGGAAGGGGGAGGAGAGAGGATTAGGAAGAGGGGACAGCACAAAGAGAAGGAGAGGGGAAGGGATAAAACAGGAGAGGATATGGTAAGTGAGGAGAGGAGAAGTTCATTTTAAGGGAGTCACTCATAACTGTGGAGGTTTACTAAGTCCAGATCCTGCAGGATAGGTCTGCAGGCTATAGACCCCGGGAGGAGATAGGTCGGCAGACTATAGACCCAGGGAGGAGATAGGTTGGCAGGCTATAGACCCAGGAAGGAGATAGGTAGGCAGGTTGTAGAACCAGGGAGAAGATAGGTTGGCAGGCTATAGACCTAGAGAGGAGATAGGTTGGCAGGCTGTAGACCTAGAGAGGAGATAGGTTGGCAGGCTATAGACCCAGGGAGGAGATAGGTCAGCAGACTCTAGACCCAGGGAGAAATAGGTTGGCAGACTATAGACCTAGAGAGGAGATAGGTTGGCAGGCTATAGACCCAGGGAAGGGTTGTGGTTTTAAAGTCAATCTTTGTTCTATTTGGCTGATCAGATGAGGTTTACCCACACTGGAGAGCATATTCTGCCTTTTCAAAGTCCAAACCTTTAAGCATTAGTCTCATCCAAAAAGCACTGTGACAGCAGCATACAGCATAATAGTGGATTAAATGAGAATTGTGACAGAGATGAGTTAACATATAAACTTAAGCATCTTTCCCCCATTGTGGGTCTTGAAAAAATGGAATATCCACAGACAAAAGAATGAATTATTTACAAAAATATGAACTCAATTAACAAGAAAATCTATAAAAATAATTAATATCCTTAAAGTGCTGAGAGAAATGGTCTAGAGTCTGATGTCCTGCCAAAAGCAGCTTGTCTAGATGAGCAGGAACAGGTATGCTTTTAAATATTGACTTTTTTTAACTTTTCATACAATATATAATTTTTTCTCCCATAGCCACCACTCGTTGCCCACTCAATTTCATACTTTTCCTCTCATATAAAAATAAACAAACAAACAAGCAAAAAACATAAACCCACCAAACACACAAGCAAATAAAAACAAAAAGCAAAAACCCATGGAATCCGTTTTGTGTTTGCCAGCGACTCCTGAGCATGCTTGAGCTACCATCAAATACTCATTGCCGCACCCTTGAAGAAAACTGGTTTCTCCTTTTCCCACCAGTTATAAATCACAAATAGCTTCTTGGTTAGGGGTGGGACTTTGTGTCCATTTCCTCTTCTCCATGCTGAGATTTTATCTGGTTGGAACCTGTTCGGTTCTTGTGGCTGCTCTCAGTCTCTGTGAGTTAGTAGGTACATTAGGCCTGTTGTGTCTGGAAGGCACCATTTCTTTGGAGTCACCCACCTTTGGCTCTTTCAGTCCTCTCTTCTGCATGGATAGGAAGAGTGATACAGAAACTCCTTTTAGGCCTGACAGGGTTTTTTTTTGTTTTTGTTTTTTATTTGTTTGTTTGTTTGTTGGTTTGTTGAATGAGAGAGGCTTTCCTCTGGCTGACCCAGAAATCTTTCTGTAGACCAGGCTAACCTTGAATTCAGACATCTGCCTGTCCCTCCTCCCCCAGTGCCGAGATTAAAGGTGTGCACCACCACACCTGGCTCTGTTTGTTGTATTCTTAAAGATCACTTAGAGAGCATCCATCATATCTCCTTAATGTTTCACTTCAGGAAGACGTTTGTGTTCTGAATGTCAGGGCAGGAATCATAAATGGATGAGAGAAATGGGTATTGGTAAATATGTTAATAAATGTAAGTTAAGACTACTATAAAAATAGTGACTGAGCTTGTGGAATTACAAAACAATATGTATCTATAAAATTCAGTTATTTATGGAATTTTACCTGGAGAAATAGTGTGATAACAATATGTACCACAATACCTCCTCAGTTTAGAGATGTAAGATGAGTCAGTAGATAACAGACAAAATAATGTACACTTTCATCAACTCAGAGAAGGAAAATGGAAAAAAGATGCCCACATGTGTGGTGATATTTTATTTGTGCTCTAACAAATAAAGCTTGCCTGGGGATCTGAGGAAAAAGCCAGCCACTATATTAAACATAGCGGTCAGACAGTGGTAGCACATGCCTTTAATCCTAGCATTCAGGAGGCAGAGGTTCATTTAGATCTCTGTGAGTTCAAGGCCACACTGGGAACAGAGCCAGGTGTGGTGACACATGTATTCAATCCCAGCACTAGTTAACTATAGAGGTCTGTAGGTCTGTACAGACAGACAGGAAATGATAGAGCTGAGTAAAAGAAGAAGTGATGTAGCTGGGCAGAGAGAGGAAGTAAGATGGCAGGGCACAGAAAGGTATATAGGCATTCATACACAGGAAGTAGCTCTCTCTTGGGATGAGGATTTCCTAGTGGTAAGAACTTGAGGCTGGCTTGTTTTATTCCTCTGATCTCTCAGCTTCACCCCAATATCTGGCTCCAGGTTTTTTATTAATAAGACTGTTTAGCAATTCATACTACACAAGTGAAGACAGAAAAAATAAAGAGAATAATAATAATTAATAATAACAAGATAGATGAAAGAAATAAAACAGTAAGATGGAATGGACGACAATTTGGGGATTTAGCTCAGTGGTAAGTGCTTGTTTAGCAAGGGCAGGCTTGTTTTCCTTTCCTGCTATAGGCTATTTTAAAAGTTTAACACATAGAGGTGTGATACATTGGAAATTGGAAATAAAATGATGGCCATGGCAGTGACTACATACAAGAAGCTGGAATAGGTTTATAATTCTCAGGAAAACAGTTTAAGGCAAAAAGCATTGTTAAGGTTAAAAAGGGTCTTTGTATAATGACACGTTAAAAAACGCTAGGAAGATATAAAAAGAGACAGGTACAGAAATTAATTTCCTATTATTAATGCATGTATAGTTCTCAAAAGGTTTAACAGCAGATTAGACTTACTTGAACAAACTCCTTTTTGTTCCCCGATCTCTCCTCTTGAAAGTTTAGACCACGTTTCTTTGATGAAGCCTTCCAGTGTTGATCCTGTTCTACTCCTTTCTCCCTCCCTCTTTGCTGTTGTGCTGGATTGTATATTGAGTTAGAGAGAAACCTCACGGGAGAGTTGTCTTTTATGTGTCTGTAAGTGGCATGTACCCTTACAACTATTATAAATTAATAATCATCAACATCTGGAGTGAAAATAAAACATAAAAATGTCAACCTTTCAAGCAAAAATGAGTTAGCTTCCTAACTTGAATTTCTGTTCTTTAACTATACCTTAGAGGTGCCTTCTTATAAAATCTGAGAAACTTTTCCAACAAGTATGTTATTTAAGTGAAGAGGAAGAGAAGGAATAACCTCCTGAATTGCCTGGTTTTAGCAGTGAAAATCTAGGAAACTCTCAGGACCAGAGAAACTGGGCAAGTTGGTTGTCCCATATCATCCTCCTTTAAGACATGAGAAGCAAGTGCCTTTGAATGCAAAAAAGTGAAAAAATAATAGAAAAATAACTTTCCCCATCAAAGTCCTATATTCCTATTTTTTAAAAAGCTTATGTTTTAGACATTAAGTATTTATTCCAATTTGATTCAGTATACAACAAGTATACTTCTTAAGTGAAAATCTTATGTAAAAGAAATGAATTTTCATTTAAGTTCATATTTATTGTGGAGAAATCTTTGACATTTAAATTTTCATATATAGAGAAAAATTATATCTTTTTCAGACACATGAGCATATTCTAAGTTGAAGAATATAGAGTTATGAAGTCAATTACCATTTCTTGAATGAACATGTCAGGAATGTTTCAGAGCTTTGAATTTGCTTATGTGAACAAGCTATGTTTCTAACCAAAGAAGTAGTTAGAATAGACAGTGGATATCACAAGTTAAGATGACATGTTTCTAAATTACAATGGAAGCATAATTCTATTCCCCAAGCAAATGACCAAACCTCTTATCTCTCAGAATTTAAAGTATATTTTTCATATTTAATAACATATGGAATGTAAAATTTCCCTTTGATCAAAACGATAAATATTTCTGGGACACTATTAAAAGTTTACCCATTGACAAAATTATCCACTAAGTGCTCTGCAGTTTCAAAGAGGAGTAACACAAGACTCTGCCTTCAAGAGGTTCACAGCCTTTTAAAGCTAAAAGAAAACAAACATATTCATGACAGTTGCATACAATATAATTCTATACAAATGATGTCATCATTATAATGGGAAAGAATTTACAAAAGTGTAAGTAAAAACATAGTTCAATTATGAGTTTCTGTATTTATTAACTCACAAATCCAAATTCTCAAGCATCCATTTTCTGCTTGGCACTCTTTGGCATTGCCTATGAGCTGTCAACAACAAATAAAGGCTCTAAACATCATGTAGCAATCATTATATTAGGAAGTAAAGACAATGAATATGCACACAAATATATAAAATTTATTTGTCACAAATGCAGAATAATTGTTAACAAAGAAATAGGCATATGACATGAGCCAATCCCCTGAGAGGCTTGGAGGATTGAATGAGAGTTAGTCAGATGGGGTGAGGCTGGACAAGGGCATTCCAAAGTAAAGTTCCAACTTTCATGATTCTTTCCACAACATTTTCCAAATTTTACCTAAGTTATCACCAGTCTGCTCTTGCTGTTCTTGTTAACTATCTTTAGAAGAAAATACTAATTTTTTTTACATCGACCACATTCCAATTCTTTAATATTTTAGCCTTTAGATCCAATGCCCGATTCCATTTTTTCCCCTTAGCTCCACCAGACTTTGTATTTAATAATTTTTTTCTGCAACCCTTTTTATTGTCTCTTCTAGTCTTGATTCCTATTCTTTCTCTGATATAGGATAAAGAGACCAGGGAATAAGAGAAAAGTATCCCCAGGACAAAGCTGTACATTCTAGGGTAACATACAGGGAAAAAGAACTAATTAAATTACAGAATAGATCCAGAGAAAGGAGGGGATTACATAGGTAATCTTAATTTGCTACAGCATATGATATGTGATTCTACTCTTTCTTAGGATATACATTTATATACACATATACATATACATATACATATATGCAACTAAGATTCAACTCTTTTTAATAAATATAACTACTAGGAAAATAGATGCTTTAAAATAGCAACCATGTGACTTGCTTCCATCTTGGCTGATGACCTCATTAGGATGGAAGCCACTATATGACTAATAGCCATCTTTACTAAGGTTAAAATGTACATGCCATGTAACTTCACCACCATCATGGTAAAGATGACCACATGATATAAAGCAACAATTATAAAACTTCTTAGTCCTACCTCTGAGCCCTCTGCTTATCACTGTATCTCCTTTTTAGATTAAGGAGATAGCAGCAACAAGCTGCCAAAATATCTTGGATTAAAATGCATTTTTATGATTAAATATACTCAAGGTTTAAGATTATAAAGGTCTACTTAAATAAACAAAAGCTGACTTAAAGATGTATGTTGACTACTTATGTCTTTGCCAACTGTGTTCAATACCAGATTTCTTGACATTTTAGATAAGAAACAACATGTGTTTGATACATAATATATATTTGATAAATAAATTTTATAAATTCCCAGGATGTACTCAGGTTCATAGTAACTGACTTAAAGACAGATATCTAGCCTCTTTGTCTTTGCTCACTTTGCTAAGGTTTAGGAATTTGAATAAACTGAGACAAACAAAAAACTGTGATATTCTATGGTGGTACACTATATAAGGATAAATTTCCCAGTCTTTCCATGGACTGTATTTATTGTTTAAAGTATCGTTTTGATGCTAAAAGATCTTCAATTAAATCTTCAACTCAAAATTTTAACATTCAAACTTAACAGATAAGGCAATAACATCTTAATCTTATAAAAGCTACTAACTTGTTATAAATTGATAAAGATAATTAAGACATGTAAGTTAATGGTCTGTTACCTCATAAAGGATCAAATTCCTTAATGTTCTCAGAACCATGCTTGTAGCTATGCAAAGTTCAAATGTAATTCATTTACAATGGCAAGCTCTACTGAGCCTCTAGTATATGTTAGACAGTTAAGCCTAAAGCAAATAACTAAGAACAAGTAAAGTTTGTTTAAATCACGTATAGTTAATTGATAATGACATGGAAGGAGAAAGCTTCCTGTGATAGATAGAAATACCAGATCCTAGAGATGACCCTAAGGTCTCCAAAGAAGATAATGGGACACACAACTCTACTTGGATTGTGGTAACACTAACCACTAGGAAAAACTGTCTCATACCTTGCTTGACACAAAGGTCCTTCCCAAATGTGGATACTTTTGGGTTATTTGCCCTACTTTGCCTGGCCAATGTCAGTCAATCTTCCTAAATTCCTTCTCCACAGGAAAATAGCTGAGACCTTCTAGGTATGGCAGGTGAAGGCCAATGCTGTCCTGTGTGACAGCCAAAAACCGACTACCTCTGCCCGCAATGAAGCCACCAAGACTAAGGGAGCCTTGGTTAACACCCCAGGTAGCAGTACATCTCTGCCATTTTAATTAATACATAGGTATTTGGATTATAATTCTTCCTATAATTTATCCTTCTCAGATCTCTGATGGCTTGGATGGCCAGGTTAACTACCTTTGTCTGTTTAACAGCAACAAACATACATATCTTACCCAAGACTTCGGAGGCCTTCTTAGTTTTTTGTTTCTGGAGTGGCCAGGTTTCCTTCTGAGAAAGGCAGACACAGACAGTTTACCTGGCTGGCAACTTCAGGCTGATAAAGATAAACTTGCAAAAGAGGTTTCAAAGTAATTTTTTACTACTCCTTTATTTAAAGGAACTTGTTTTGCCCTCAGTAATCAACCATCTGTGTCTCCTGGTAAATGATTAGAAAGAAAGAAAAGGTTTGTAGTTTATGAAAGTTGTGAGGGTCTAAGAAAGTGATTTAAGGTGTATAAATTCAAATCATAAAAGTATAAGAAAGTGATTTAAAGGATGTGAAAAATTAGAAATGTTTCAGACTTCTTCCCCTCTCTAGCTATTGTTATACCAAGACTTTGAAAGCTCAGAGTTTTAACATTAATCAGTGGTGTTCTGTTAAGGTATTAGTCTAGCCATGGTAAAGGACTGCTGCTAGTATCATAGTCACAAGTACAAAAACTGAAATTTACTTTAAAAAAGTGCTTCTCACTGTGCTGAGAACATCTCTGTCCAACCTAGATGTCCAACCTTCTGGACAGAGTAAAAATAGCAATGCTTTTCGGGGTCCCCAAGATTTTACTATGAGTTTTTCCTATGACTAAAAGACAGGGGTCTACTGCTTTTTCTGCAGTGTGGTTTTTCAGTACAGATCACAAACAGTAGTAATGCTAATATATCTAAAACTTTTATCTCTTTTTGTAAACATAAAAGAATTCATGTAAGCTTCATAGACTCAACTTGTATTCACTTCTCACACATCCAATAGTCCTTAATTTCTCTATCTGCCTGTTCCTGGAGGTCGAATCCCTCCCCCCACCCCAGTCTTAGGACTCTCCCAAACCATCAGGACCATAGACCTAAAAGTTTCAAATGTAGACTCAAGATAAAAATTTTGCCCTAAACTCCTTAACCTTACCTTCTCTCCCCAGCCTATCTGTCCCAGCAAGTTTCAAGTCAACTGCAGACTGCTCCAAGGCTGCCTACAATGCACCAGACCCAGGTATTCCTTCAGAATCTGTATCCTCGAGGACTCCAAAGCAGCTAGCCCCAGGTGATCCAGCATTCCAGACTACTTCAATGTGGCCTTCATTTCTCTAGCCCAAGGTGGTCCCACAGAACCAGGGAGTCAAGCCAAACAGCCTTTACTCCTCTCTCTTCTAGTCCTTTGAACATCATTCCAGCCTTCCTGGGCCCAGACAAATGATGCCTCATTTCATCAGGAAGTAGTTATAGAAGAGGTTACTTCTCCTCTTATCAACATAAAGCTGGGATGTTAGTTGTCAAACACAGGGCAAGTCTTACTCAGTACCTGTGGCTTCTCCCAGCACTTCTCACCCTGACACCTGCATTAAACTTCTTCCTCCCAGCAGCTGGACTTCTGCTTCCCTGCCACAAGCCTGATTCCTATGTAACTCTGCCATTTTTTTGTGTGGGCTGCCTCTCTTGGTCAGCAGCTACTCTCTTGCTTTCCTTCTCTTTCTCTCCTCTCATGGTTCGATTTAGTCTGTCAGTCATGTTCAGCCTGAACCCTGCCTTTTATCTGTTCCATTGGAAGCTCTACCTCAGGCCCCCCTCCTCCCTCTCCAAACACTGCCCCTCAGAAAGCCCGCCAAGCAGCTGCTCCTCCCCCAGGCTGCTCCTCCCCTTGAGCTGCTCAAGACTGTACCTACAAGGTATTTAAGCTCAGGTCCATAGACTTGCCATGTGATTTCTCTTCCTTCCTACCCCTGCAATCACCCGGAAGTGCTTTGCTCAGATTGAACCTGCTCATATTAATTCAGCCAGATTTGGCTTATTGCATCAGAGGAGAAACCCATAACCAGGGATTCAAAATACTTGTCAATATCTATATTTTCTTCCCTATATCTACAATAAAATCTTCTTCGTACTTTAGGAGTAGTAATGTCCTTCTCCTTTTATTTCACTTCCTTATTCATTTGTTTTAACCCTTATTGTTGACATCTTAATTTGTGAATCGGGTGAGAAATTCATTTGGGGATTGCTATGTGCTTCACTTACCTTAAGCTCTTGCAAATTTTCTGATTAAAATGAGATCTTTTGGTTTAGTCCCCAATTCAGTGTTACATGAATTAGTTCAGTACTGTAGACTATTGTGTCATGCTTATTTCAATTAATTTTGTCTCTACACAACAGACTTCCACAATAGTGTGCTAGTAATTTTATCAATAATTTGTCATAGTTATGACTCTATTTTCATGTGCAGCACTCTTTACCTTGAACAATGCAAAACTCAGTCCATATAATAATACCAGTTTACTGAAAAATAATACCAGTTTACTGAAAAATTCTAGCAAAAAGTTTATTCATTTTAGTAATGATTTATTTAACAAGTAAGCAAACTTATTTTGTTTGATTTTAATGTGTTTTTGGTAATATTTTATTTTGTAAATAAAAAAGACAATTCAAATACATGACTTTTTTACAAACAAATATAAACTTTTTTTTTACTGTACTTAGTAATTTAATAGCCAATTAAATGTAGAAAATTGGTGCTCTTGGAGAAGTAAAAAAACAAAAACAAAACAGAAATATTCTGTACTGAGCAATTAAATATATTTAAGGAAACATAAATTTATTCTCTTAAGTGACCCTTTACTTCCAAAAGCTTAAAAATTATGTGTATATCTGTGTAAAACTGGATTCATATTTGAAAATACTATCCAATTTTCCCTATTTCATGTGAATTTGTCCTGTTTGTAAGTGTATCTGGATAGAGATATTAGCCAATAACATGACCACAGTACTGATTTAATAAGAACAATAAAAATCTCCTAATTATTCTTCTCTTTTTGATCAATTCTTGATTGTTCTTTGTTTATATACATGTGCATAGATGACCAGCTGAATGAAGACATCTTCACTGCCTTTATTGTCTAAGGTTGTTATCTTTAGTCTAGACTTAAAGATAAATACAGCAGTAATTGCACTTTATATCTCAGTAGAAAGAAAAGCAAGGCCCAAGACAACAGGACAGACAAAATGGAAACGGTTGTCCCAGTGTTTGACACTGGCAGCTTCATGGCCCATACAGAATTCCATATCTGTTTTAGATGTTCATCTTTAAGTCAAAGCCTAGCCACAGTGGTATGAATGTGGCTTGTCCCCTAAAGGTTCCTGTGCTGATGTGTTGGCCTTTGATGTGGCAATGTTAAGAAGAGGCACTTCTTTCAAAAGTTGAATTCTAGTAGGAGATGACTAAGTCATTCAGAAATCACTCCAAAACCTTTACTGGTGTGTGGTGGTATTGTGTTCCCCAAAATATTGTGTATGCTAATAAACTTATCTGGGGTCAGAGAACAGAACAGCCACAATATTAAACATGAGGATAGGCAGTGGTAGCACACGCCTTTAATCCTAGCATTCCAGAGATAGAAATCCCTCTGGATCTCTGTGAGTTCAAGGCCACATTGGAAATGGCCAGGCGTGGTGACACACGCCTTTAATCCCAGAAAGCAAGCCTTTAATCCCAGGGAGTGGTGGTAGAAAGCAGAAAGGTATATAAGGCGTGAGGACCAGAAACTAGAAGCATTTGGCCTGGTTAAGCATTTGGCCTGGTTAAGCTTTCTGGCTTCTAGCAGCAGTTCAGCTGAGACCCATTCTGGATGAGGACTCAGAGGCCTCCAGTCTGAAGAAGCAAGACCAGCTAAGGATCCGGCGAGGTGAGATAGCTGTGGTTTGTTCTGGCTCTCTGATCTTCCAGTGTTCACCCCAATAACTGGCCTCAGGTTTGATTTTATTAATAAGACCATCTAAGATTTCTGCTACACTGCTGGTCTCATGGACTGAATTAGTTCTAGGAGAGCCGATTACTACAAAATGGCAACTCTTAATCCCTGAGTCATGTGGTCTCTTCCATACTTATTCCAGCTACCATGATGCAAGAAACCCTCAACAGATCTTAGTAAAACCTAGCACCATGATCATGAAGCCCTTAAGAATAAATAAATCTTGGTTCTTTATCAAAGATTTTGTTTAAACTAAGGAAAACAGACTTAACCAATAGCATGTTAAATACATTCTCTCAGTATCAATTGAATTTTGTCATCCCTCTAAGTATTCAGCTTGTTTTCTTTTCCTTCTCCTCCTCCTTCTCCCCCTTCTCTTTTCTTCTTTCCTTTACATTAACAGTGTTCCAATATATATCTAAATCCTCATCTGTTGGCTCCTTAATTTTAAAAAAGATTCTTAAAACATGAAGTCTTCTATAAAGAATTCATACGTTCTACTCTCTAATAGCTGCCTGACTATTCTTCAAAGATGCACATAGAATTCAATTTTCCACCAGTAATTCATAGACATACTCATTTTCCACAGAACACTTTGAAGCACCAAGAGGACTCTTAATGTAATGTAACTGCTACTTTTATGAGAGAAGAGCCATGACAACAGAGACGCTCAGGGAAACCCCCTGGAATGACAGAGCCAGGCTGTAGTGAGGTGTCTAGAGTAAAATAACTACAGGCACTGGGACAGAAGCCAGGACGTAGTGTCTCCTTCAGCGTCTCTGGTTTGAGCCAAATATGTCAACACTTGGGCTTGAGACTTCTACCCTCCAGAACCATGAGAGATTAACGTTAATCTTGGGGATCCTCCAGTTAATGGTGATATATTCTGCCTTGGAATATCAACATGCCATTCTTCTCCATTATCCATTCTCTACAGTAAAAGAGGGGGGGGGGAGGAAGGAAAGAAGGAAGAAAGAAAGACTAAATAGACTGCTTTAAAAAGTTGGGTAGCAACTGGTTTTAGAGAAAAGTGGCAAAGGTGAAAAACATTATTGCGATTTCCTTTGCAGGTGTGAGTGGAGGAATCTCCTGAAGATCTATAATAAGGAATGGAGGATTCAAAAACCAAATGTCCAGGCCAGGTAGACAGATCAGAGACAGAGCACAGCAGGAAGTCTACAGATTTCATGTAAATAATCACCCACTAGGTGAGATGAAGACATTAAGACAGCTGGGGGAGGTGGGTTGTTTAAAGCATTAATGAATCAAATGTTTGGGACTGAACGATCAAAGACCAGGTCACATTAAAGCAGAGAAATAATGAATAATGGAATGAGGAAAGGGATAATAATGAAGCAGAAGCTGCAGGTTACCCTGCACCCCAGCTTCTGTTATTTCTGTTTCTTACAGAGGAGTTTCAGTGCTCAGTAACTCTTGCCTAGATGCCTATAGATATCAAAATCTAAAAACAAACAGCTCACTATTGTGGGATTTCCCAAGCAGGGTGCAGACACAGTTTTCTGGCAGAGGAATTTCTTATATTGATCATTTAAGGCAGCATCTGCATTAAATATTAACATTACAAGACTTGGTTAGAAGATGTTAACTGCTGAGAGGCTCTGGTGAGACCTGAGCTCATGTTGGACTATAACTCCAACATAATACTTTCTTTTAAATCAGCAAACACAAGGATATTTTTTCCTTTAAACTACACAGGGAAATTTGGAAGGTTATTGTGAAATACCCCGTGGTTATTGAACAGCCAAGAAATATTTTTCATTTTGGTGCAACACCTGAAAAAATATGCTGGTTACTTCAATATCTCATGTTTTCAACTGTAATTTTCAGCATTCAGAGTTCAGTCAGATACTGTTATAATCCCAAAGAGAAAAAAAATGTGCAATGTTATAAGGAATAAATACATAATGTTGTAGCTAACTACAAGTAGATAAATATACAGCATGAGTAGAAAAATTTTAGAAATATATTTCTGCTATAGGAAAATAGTTCATTACTTGCTGTAATGGCAAAGCATATATATGGCTGAAAATCGTAAGGGATGTTTTCCCAACTATAGTAAGATAGAATGATCCTCTAAAGCCTTTTTAATAATACATATCAAATGGCATAGTATCCATGATTTACTAATTTGATTATAATTCATTTACTGAAATTACACAAGCTTTTTATAAATAACTGGAATTAAAAAGGCTAACATACTGTCTGTATTCTAGGATATAGATAATTGATGCAAGTACATATGATCAGGCAGGATGTGATGGGTCAATTATAGATTCAAAGTACACATGAAAACACAATTATGAAGTAACTAAGGGAGTTTTCTTGCAAGAAATGAGCCGTGAATGTGGGAGCCGAGCCTTACAAATTAGGTAGAGTTTGGGCAGCTGTGAGAGAAAGAGAAGAAGTCAGGCACAGAGTGTTGCCATGAAGGCTCCTGAGTAGTAGATTTAGAGGTCAGGATGTGGTCCCATGTGACTGAAGTGTAGTAGTAATGAATTATATTATTTGTATCATGCATTGGCAGCTATGGTGGATACAGTTTAACTTCCTCATACCATATCTCTTCTGGGATGCTGGGAGAACACGTGTCAGAGTGATGGTCAGGAAGGCACAGACAGACAATAGTCAGAAAAAAGTCCACAAGGTACCTGAAAGTGTAATTTGTTACATGAAATATACCCTGGTTGTGGGTCAGTTAAGTAGACATTGGCTGTCTGCCAGGTAAAGCAGTGTTCCATGCAAGACACAGTGTGAGCACTCCCATTCACCTCTCTTAATTTCTGTTAGAGCATAGAGACTAGCTGCTCTGGTGCTGAAACCCCAGTGAAGTTGAGGACTTTCAAAATAGTAGCAGCAGAGAGGCACACAAGGTCAAAATTGCAGAGGGCCTAGACTGCCACAGCTAAATTATTTGAATAGTATTCTCCATGGAGTAGTAAATTATTAAAAATATCAACAAAAATATAATGCACAAAAAATTGAGCTTTTCCAAAAGGCATGTTATAATCAGCGTGTCCTCAATAGCACAGTTTCTTAGTCTCACTACCCAGATGACAGATTATAGGGCTTTGTTTGCTTTCCAAGAATTATCCTTCCTTTGCTATTTCTTGACAGTTTTTTACCTTCAGATTCTTTTAACATTTGTAATATAAACCTTTGAAATACAGTGTTTACATTGAATTATTTGACCAAGCCATTTGTATTGTGTATCATCAATAATTTGTGCAAGTCTTGATTAAAAAAAACAAAAAACAAAAAAACTTAGTTATTTTAACATTCTGGAAGGAGTTAAAGGGAGGAGTTGGGGAAATGAGATCAAAATGCATTGCATTAAATTCACAACGAATTAATAAAACATTTTTAAATTTCTGGCATGAATGTCACTACTGTTTCATTAACTGAATGCTTCACAATCAATCTGTCTCCCTTTAACCTAATTTCTAGCATAAGATCCACAGAGATCACTCAATTGGCATCAAAATATGATGTAGAAATAAGATAACTGAATTGACACATATTCCTCAGAGCAATTCTATCCACCATTTCTTTTTCCAAAAGAGTTTTGACAGCTTGTCAAATGTTTTCTTATAAAGAGTCATCATATGACCACTTTCATCAAACCACCCATCAGTCCACGCCCATCCAGGCTTGAAATAGAATCAGTGTTTCCTCAATTGGTTTCAGCGTTGTGAATAAGAATCGGTCAAGCCCTCACAACCTGAGAGGAAACGGTTTGGTGCATGGAGCAACAGAGGAGACATTGAGAGTCGAGGCATCTATTTCTCATTTTTTACTACATAGTTTTCACACAGGCCACATGACTTGAATTTACATCTTTGTTATTCTCTTGAGTGGTTTGCTGAACTTCCCTGGAGGAATTTTCCATATGTTAGGAAGATGATGTTGATGTAGAGGATGTAGTCCACAGAGGTGAGCATCACCACTGAAATGCAGGAAGATATATATCAGAGAAACAATTTCTCTGTTTTCTGTGCAGTTTAGAGTTTTTACATCAGGATTCATGGCTCAGAGTCCTAACTAAAGAGATTCACTGTAAATGTTCTTAATCAAGCCAACTTCTTCACTCTGGTGAAAACCCTTGTTACATCTTTCTTCTTCTTCTTCTTTTTTTAAATTTTTTAAGGTCTTAATTCTATCAAAGTGAAATATTCTGTGTTGCATCCCTTGTTTATTTTAGACAAAAGTGATACTGAACTGTTTGTAAAAGAAAACTGTTTCACACCCTCCTTTTCTCTTATCCTCCCTTCCTCTCTCCAAAATTATTTACTTACATAAAAAACCTTTACTGACTTTGGGTGCTCAAATATATTTTTTAATTTTAGTGTTCTTGTGGATAGGCTTACTTGACCATTTAGTTTCACCAACTGAAGATTTGTAAACAATCCAGGCATGGTGGCACACACCTGTAATCTCTTGTGTGATGTGACATTAAAACATTTTACCACCTCATCAAATGTCAAAATAATTCTATTAGTTTGCCAATAAGGATTTTCCCATAGTTAGTTTTATGTTATGACAGTTGGATTCCAAACTAAATCATCAAAGTTATAAAATATATTATGAATATAAAAAATTAGTTACATTCTACAAAATATGTTTTAAACTGGTTTGAATAATTTTTTTAAACAATGTCATATTCAGTTTACTGTTTCTAATTCTTAGTCATACCATAAAGATCTATTTAGACATTATTTCTATCACTTGAAAGGATTGTAATGACAAAAATTTAGTCTATAATACAGAAACATCTTTTTTGCAAGAGGGAATCATATTTAGCTAGTATGAAACAAAATAGTACACATTTATGGAATATATCAATTATATACTGTAATTATATATTGACACATCTGAGGATTAGCTTTATTTATATCTTAGTTATGGTTTCTATTTCTGTGAAGAGGCACCAGGATCACAGCAATGCTGATAAAGGAAAACGTTTAATTGGGACTGGCTTACAGTTCAGAGGTTTAGTCCATTATTGTCATGGCAGGAAGCATGGTGGCACACAGGCAGACATGGTGCTGGAGAGTGGCTGACAGTTCTACTTGTGGACCCACTACAGCAGGAAGAAAGGAGACACTGGGTCTGGTTTGGGGTCCTTCTGTAACCTCAAAGCCCACATCCAGTGACACACTTCCTCTAACAAGCCACACCTCCTATTGGTGCAGCTCCCTGGTGACCAAGCACTTAATGCTATGAGTCTACCAGGATGGGATGTGAGGGGGGTCCTATTCAAACCACCACACTTTACATACTCCTGGTTTCCTGCCTCTGCCTCTCTAGCACTGAGACTACAGGCCCTGTTCTATAAGCTAGGCAGAGATGGAGCTCATTGCTTCCCTCCTGTAGGGCTGGCATCCTTTTAAATGAGCTTCATGTTTAGACCATGGTGTAGCCACTGACAGGGAGAACAGTCTCCTGACTGTTGACTGTTTTTTTTTTTTTTTTACAGTGGCTTCCCTTTAAGCAACTGCTGTTGTAATCAGTGACTGCAACTGACTGCAACTTGCAGCTACCAGCAGCCATTCAACTGCAAAGGCCAAAGCCTGAGGGAATTCCTTTCCCTCAGGCACTGACTCTTTCAAAGCTATTAAGGAAAGCTTTATCTACATCTCTGTTCTTCTAAAGAACTCACAATTCAAAGGCTGAGGTGGAATTCTGCTGGCTCAGAGAGGCTGAATAGCAAGTAGCTAACCTTCTCCCTTTGCTTGTGTCTTCCAAAAAACCCTAAGTCCTTCTGCTTAGCCCCCACTTAAGCACCCTAGCTACAAGTGGTTCCTCCCTACCACTTCCTGTCAGCTACTTACTGACTCAGCCTTCTGCTTGCAGGTTAATTTCATTTAATCAAACAAATGTAACACATTTTTGCATTGTTAACAAAAGCAGTAGAAAAAAAATGCAACACACTTCAAAATAATATTCCACAACATCTGACTTCTGATTTCAGTGGCTTTGTCCACTAAACCACTCTGCTTCTTTCAGAATGATGGAATCTTAAGTTGATAGTGACTCAGGGAGAAATCTGTCCTTCCATGCACAATCCTCCTTTAGTTCTTTCTTTGGGAACAGTTTGGCCAGGAAATGTCAAGGATAAGAGATGAAAGACCCCCACCAAAGACTCAGACACAGTTCCCCCAGAAACCCAAAAGAGCTGAGGGAAAAGATATCTTAAAAATAAACAAAACTGAGTCAGTTCCCCCTTCCTGGAGAGGGCGAAGTCAGGTGTTTACAAAAGAACAAAGTCAGGATGTCTGGTGGTAACCGATTAACCACGAGATGCCCCACTCCGGAGATAACATGACCAGATCCCGGAGATGGGTTGTAAAACTCCTGACAGGGCAAACAGATAAGCTAAGACCAAGTCCAGGCCCGGGAAAAACTGGACCAATCAAGGATGGACCCGTACTAACCCCCTCCCCTCTAAGAAATTTGATGGGTTTTGCCTATAAAAACTAACTTCCCCAAGAAAGGGCAAGCTCCTCTGGGCCTCACTGCTACCAGTGAGTGCTTTGGATCGAGCTTCCCTGACCACGCGGCTTGTAACAAGAATAAACCTTGCTTTTGCATTCTGTACCTAAAGTCTCTGGTGGCTTCTTTGGGGAGTGATCTGGGCATAACAAGAGACAGTCACAAAGTTGAAGGAACACATTTAAGAACAGGTATATGCTTAGCCTGAGGACAAAAGTAATGGATCAAACCTTAGACTCTATATTCACTGTTCTCTTGACTAAATAATAAGAAGTTTCTGGTCTAACTATGAATTCCAACCAGAAAATGCTGCCGTGCTAGGGAAGGCAGGTTATAAC